>CAUYPK010016831.1:0-41432 GCA_963574355.1 Loris lydekkerianus | reverse complement strand
ATCAACTTTAAAACTCTTGACATTCTATATATAAAAGCCGAACATAAAAACATAAAACCCCCGCGGGGGGGGGGGGGGGCGGCCCCGCAGAACCCGATATAAGAAAGTAAATGATTTCTTTGACTTCATTGGGAATAGATTGTCTGCCTTCAACCTAATACTTGACAAGCAATTCTGTTTTGTTTATTATCAGCATTCTAAACTTAAGGAGGCAAAGTTTATATTAAAATGATCATGTTTTTGTTACACTGATAACAAATAAAAAAAAAATTAACAGTGAGAAGAAACCTCTAATGGAAAAACAGATTTAGTGATGATGATAACTGAAAGGTTTTAAAAATTTGTTTTAACAAAAATGTGTGTACAAATTTAAGCTAAACATTTTAATGTATCATGATTATTTGAATAAATTATGGATTGAAAAGGAAAAAAAATTATCTGTAAACCACAAGTGACAACTCAATTGAAGCATCACCTTCTGCTTAAATTAGACCACATCTGAATATTAACTGCATTTATTCAAGCTGGAATAAGTAGTTTGGTAAGAATCCCTATGGAAGAAAGAATAGTTATTTGTGAATAATCCAGTTTCTCCTAGTCATAGTCGAAAGGGTTAAAAACAGTTTAATCCCATCTAGTGACATTTTAATAGATAACCTTTGCAGAATTAGAAAAATACAAATAATAGACCTTGAATTGTTCAAATATTCTTTTACTTCTACAAAGAAAACAAGTAAGTAAAAATGGAGTGACAGACTTAATAGACTAAGATTGTGAGCCAGCTGATACTAGGAATGTGCATATGACATAGTGAAATATAAAACAATCTTTTGGTAACAAATAACATAAATTTGATTTTCCAAGTGTAGATCTCATTTTGATTACATTTTAACAATTAAGTATTAATCTCTTCATTACTATTATACTTAACATCTGATACTGGGTAAAGAAGATGACGATAGATACGTAATTATTTTTGAGACAAGACATGGCAAACATAAAATGATCAGTTTCTCCCGAGGAGAATCCTTTCTTGTGACAGCTTTTAACAATCGGAATTGGAGGTTGCATATATTTGCATAAAGACAGTCAAGGAATTCCACGGACAATACTGTAAGAATTTGAGATGAAGAAACAGAGCAAGTTAAGCTTGTTACAGGCAGCTGAAGAAAGCCACTCCCAAAAGCCACAGCTGCATCCTGGTTTGCAGTCCATCAAGGAGGTAACTCTTCTGCTTCCCAGTCTCTGGAGTCTGGTTCCCCGGATTTGGGCTCCAAGTCCTATAATGGCATAGATCAATTTTACCTCCTGAGGATATTTTACTTCTCTAAGCCAATGAGCAAAAAGGAGAAATCACACAAAAACAGGGTAGAGCAACTATGACCCACAAAGGTGACTGCCTTTCTCTAAGAAATTGAAGTCAAGCCTATAAGCTCTTTAATTGATAAAATGATTTTGAAAATTTTGACTTCTTCAGAAAAACCTATATGTTATAAAATTGATTATAAAAATATTTTAATTGACAAATATTATAAAATAATATACATCTTTTAAAAAATTACATTACCTAGCTTTGATCCATGGAATAGAAGAAAAATGTTGTTAAAATGTTGATAAATAATCTCTCCCTTTTAGGACTTTTTTCAAAAACATATTGTAATAATGGGAAAAGTGTTTAAAGGAGACTTGATTTTTTCCCCTATTGTTCAATCCTTATTTGATTTCAGAAGAATTTACAAACATCACATATAAGTAAAGTACCTGGCATTTCACTCTATTATGTGGATGGGTCAACTATGAAAGTTTTGAGACGGACTGTGCCATGGTCTGTTATTTCACTTCCAGGAAGCGCAGTCAACAGTGTCCTTTCTAATTCACCTGTGCGAGTTTCAACTTGCTCAGTTTATTGGTGTTGTTGGGAGGGATTCTTTCATTTCCATTTGTGCAGATGTTACATTTCTTGATTTTTGTGTATCTGAAAACTTTCATAATGATGCATATCTGTGACTGATGAGATAAAAGCAAGATTTTCAAATATGTACATATATTACATAAAGGAAACCCTCACTTCTTGAGTTCCTGAATATCAAGAGGAGCAAGGTGGTGCTGTTTGATAACATGGGTTAGAGGCTATAGAGATGAAAACATCTTATTCTCTAAGACCAAGGCAGAAGTGATTATTAGAAAGTTCGTTGCATGGAGGTTATCCTTGTAGATCATAATCAAAGTCCTGAAATTATACACTGAATAAAAATGAAAACTCCTGGTTCAAGTTGCAGGATTGGACTAAACCCAACTGTAAGTGATGATTTTCAGGGAGAATCTTTTTTTGGTTGTTAGTTTCTGTTTTGTTTTAGATGCAAAGAAGTTAAAAGCAAAAGGATTGATGTGCCATTGCTGGCTTTGACGATGAGAAGGCCATGTGTAAAGACTGGAGAGGGGCTACAAGTTGCTGAGAGGGACCATGAGCCAACTACCAACAAAGAAATGAGCACGTCAGTCCTACTGCTATAAGGAACTAATTCTGCCAATAACAAGAATGATCCAGAAGTAACAGAAGAAAACACATCCAGCCAACTCTTTGATTTCAGCTTTGTGATACTTTGAACATGGAGACAGATGTCTGCCTGGATATCTGATGTGCAGAAACTATGAGATAATAAATGGATGTTGTTCTAAGCTTCTATGTTTGTGATAATTGTAACAATAGAAAACTAATACAGATTTTGGTACCAATGATGATAATACTCAAACAAATACTCGGAAATGTGAAAAAGTCTTTGGAATTGGGTAGTGACTAAGTGTCAGAATTTTGAGGACCATAATAGGAAAAGGCTAGATTTCTTTTAAATGACTATTAGTAGAAAATATGGACACTAACAATGTTGTTGATGAGTGCTGAGAAGGAACTAAGGAACATGGTTTTGGAAACTGGAGGAAGGCAGATCCTTATTATATAGTAGCAGGAAACTTATGAAAATTGTTCCCTATAGTTGTATGGAAAGTATAACTTGTAAGCAATGAACTTGGATGCTGAGTTGAGATTTCTAAGCCAATTGTTAAAGATAAGGCCTGGCTTCTTCCTTCTGTTTATAGTAAATTGTGAAAAGAGAGACATAGATTGAGGTGAATACTGCTCAATGGAAGGAATAAAAACTTGATGACTTGGGAAATGTTTAGCCTATGCTGATTGATGGCAAAAAATTACAAAAATTAAGAGATTTCTTCTGAAGCTGTGGCACAGAGAATAACTAAGGATGTGACTATATAAATTTTTGCTTCAACCTCAGAAATCTCAGGAAGTCAGATGATTCAATACAAGAGATTCAAAGTGTGTTTCTTAGATTTTCTCAGTCAAACCAGAGAGCACCTAGGAAGTTTATTGGCCTTGTCTTAGCTCTCTCAGCAAAAGGCAAAATTAGAGAAGGAATTATCTCAGAAAATTTTGTGGACAACCTTTTGTGTAATAGAGTGAACCCCTGTGAAAGCCACATGAACCCCACAAAGTACTCGGGAATATTTCATCAGCAGAGGAACCGATAGCTGAGACTGAAGGAGAGGGAGTATGAAGCAGGAGACTCTCAGAGCCCTACAATTCTCCTGGCAGGAAGCAGGGGCTGATAAAAGTAACTCAGCAGCAAAACAAGCTACCTTTCATGAAAAAAAAGAGATAAGTCAGAGTACGAGGCGGAGGACAGAGAGGAGAGTCAGGGAGGATATTCCCAGGCCTGAAAACCTGGTGGAGTTTTCCCAGCTGGACTTACACTGCAGCCATTCTCTTTGTTTTTTGGACTAGAATGTTTATAATGGTAACAGCTTTTTAGGGCCATGTAACAAATGTGGCGGCTGAGCAGAGGTACCCAAGGCAGGCTCCCGAGTTTTCCGATACCCAGTCCAGGAGGATGAATGAAACTCAAGTATTTTGTTAAATGAATCAGAAGGGTTTATGGCAGAGAACTGGGCATCTAGAGTAAGGTTGAAGTAAGATTAAAGAAGGAAAAACAGTAACTTTCATGGACCAATAACAGATGAGCATATGGATGTTTTTTAGCAGAAACCAGTGTGATTAATAATGACAATTATTCTCAGTTCTCTCTCTTTCTACTCCCCACTACCTCCTCTCTCACTAAATTTGGACATTGAAGAATTTCTTGGAATGTGAATCTATCCAAAGTAGGAAGATAAACTTTGACTTGACCAAGGAAACTCTGAATGGATTGGGGAAAACCCAGAAGGTTTCCAAGGTTGATTGAGATCCTGAGATTATGTGGCCTGGCAGAATGGGAGTCAAAGTAGAGTTAGTTTGAATTCCAGAAAAAATCAAAATCACATTTTATGCATATTAAATTTGAAGGTTAGTATTTTTTACATATTGAAACTTCTAATGTGGGTCTTATCATACTTTATGTCATTTATTCGTTTGCAGTTCTGTCTTCTTCACCTAGATTGTAAGCCTTTGAAAGGCAGAAATTTGGTTTTACTCATATTAGTATTACCAACGATTGCATGCTTCTTGCCTAAAACCTGGTTCTTAAATACATGTAGAATTAATTAATACACTATCTTTGACTTTTTTCATGAATAAAATGAAGTATTTCTGAGTGGTCATTGTAATAGTTTTAAAATGTAAATGTTTATCTACATTACTCGTTTCTTTGTCTTTTTTTGACTATACTGCTAATGCAAGGAAAAGGAAAATGAAAGAATTAAGGAGGAAGAAGTAATCATAAGTTCTAATGGTATAAAAATTGTCTTCTAATCTTCAGTATCCAGGTATACATACGGAAAATAAACAGGGAATTTGGCTGTCTTTGTGTGTAACTTAGCCTTTGTAAGTTAATGAATGCTACCATAAATTAACATTATCCACGTGAAACAGAAAAAAGATCATAGCAAATATATTTAGATCTTTTCAGGCTATAAGAATTAATCAGCAGAAAGATACAAAGGATCTTGCTCTAACTTCCATTACATGTACGTTAACATTTTTAAGGAGTGTTAAAAAAAGACTCAAATGCCAAACGGTATGATATTGGAAAGAGCAATTGTGTACATGTGGTTGATTAGAAAATTACTGTAGAGCAATTCTTTTATCATTAATGTAATTTGGGGGCAAGAGATATTAATTATAAGGAATAGGTATTTAATAATATGTGTGTATATGCATGTGTGTACATATTATCATAATTATGCACGCTAATATGAAATCTCTTAAACTTTAAATTGAGAAATATGAATTCATGAAACCTGAAATTATTAAATTAGCCATCTAACAATATCCTTTTCATTATGTACCTCAGTATTATTAAACTTTGTGGGGGAATACGATATTAATTGAAAGCAAGTTTCTTAACCTGAAGTATATATCCTGTAATTAGAAAAAGAAAACATACTGATAAAAAATTAAAGAATATCTATATACTATGCCATAAAACAAAATCAATTTCTACATTTTAATCTCTGTTCTATAATTTCTAAGTTGAAATCAAGCCAAATACCTTACTATTTGCTGCCATCCAATTTAACTTTATAAATTTAATATGATCATAGTAGTTTATCATAAAAAATCTTTGATTTGATTTTTCTTTTTTGCAAATTAAACTAATAAGCATTTATTGGATACCTTTATACCAAACTTTGTGCTAGAAACACGTGCACACACACATACAATCTTTCTTCATTCTCATGACAGCCTAGGAAAGTAGAAACTCATTTTTTAAGTATTTCAAATGTACACAATGAGGAACTGTTTTTTATTTTAATATAAGCATTTATTTCCCATAGCATGGAATGTGGTCCTATGTTTCCATATTTATTTTAGGGAAAATATATATGTTGACTCATTGGAATTTGCCACAGGTCCTATTAACAATTGACCTCTCATAAGAAAAATCATACTTATACTAGACAGTTCAACTGCACTCATGGCTTGGAATGTAAAGGTAGTACTAAGTGTCCACATTTTCTATCATGAGACCTCAGCCCCCACCCAGATGGCTTCAGTTGACTGAGCCAGAGGTGGACAGTTGACCCAAGCCAGGGTATTTATAGATTGGCCAGGAAGTCAATAAGGCGAAGAGCCCTGGAAAGTTCTGCAAAAACTGGGATGACTTAGACCAATATCGTTGTGCATTCTGGAGACTATATTAAGATCCACAGAGAATATTAGGCAGTGAACAGCAGGAGTTACAAATGAAAGGAGGCAAAGATATTCTGAATTCAAATAAAAATTGTGATGGGTCATTTTGAAACAGAAGTTATAAGAATGCAGAAATTATTCATAAACATAATATGTATGGTGGGAAAAAGAGAAGAAAATGATATGATCAGTTTGTCACAAAAACAAAAGGGAAAAGCATTAAAAAAAAAAAAAGAAAAAAAAAAAGAAAAAAAAAAAGAGGTTCAGGAAAGAAAGCAGTGGTATTATATTCACAGCCAAAGAGCCTGAGCAAACATGATTTGATTTAGATGTTTGAGATGCAAAGATATCTTGGCACCTACGTCATACCCTGAAATAGGGGAAACATTATAAATACATGATTCAGAATATATCAGAAAGACTAAATCATTATTTTTGTAATGAATATCACATTTTACTGATTTTCATAACTCCATAAATACGTAAATCTAGGCTTAAATTTTTTATTTGACTTTTGTTTCTTATTTGCAAAAGTTTGTTAGACATTAATATTTAAATTCCCAGGGGAATTCATGCATGGTTTCTATCATTATTTTCACTACAAATATTTCTTTCTTCCTAATTTTAGTCAGCTTTACCATGATGCATCCAGTTATATTAGTTTGATACTTTAGTGTCATCATTCATTTCATGTCTGTCAATTTGTGCAATCGGACAAGACCCATGAATTGGTCATCCGTTTGTTTTCTTTTTCCCATACTAGTTGATATTTTTATGGGTAAGCCCTAATGATCCCTTAATAGTCCCTCTGCTAAATCAGTTCAAAATTAATTTTAGTAAGAACAGCTCTGATAGGTCATTTATTCCCCTTCTCAGAAATTCTTAATTCTGAGAATTGCTCCTATGTTAAGTTTTGATTTCCATGGCTCATTTGATCTCATTCAAGATCAAATTTAGTTTTCAGTATTAATGCTTATCATTACCCTACAGATAATTTCCACTTCTGTCCAGCTGGAGTGGTGCTTCTATAGCAGTTTTCCTTCCCTACTTATATTCATTTTCATCCATCAAGTGGGATGTCCATCCCATATTTTCTGCCTATCGAATTCTGTTCCTTTCTTCAGACAAAATTTAGATCCCATCTTTCTTTTTTTCTTTAAGTTTATTTTCTGAAACTTGCCACCAAATATACTTTCTTTCTTTCTTAACTGAATTTTCATAGAAATTACTTTGAACATCTCTTCTGCTACATACTAATTATTCGCGTCACTTGTACTCAACACGCTTCTTAAAGGCAGGGGCAGGGTGTATTCATTGTTTTATCATCTACCCCTATCCATTACCCTGCCTTGGAACTGTTATTCCTCAGGAAGTCTTATTGAATAAATAAATGTACTATGACTAATACAAAGAACCACAAAGCTACTTAATAGTAAAGCAATCTCATTTAATATAGCCACAACATGATATTTTCATTTTAACTCATTTGAACATGTCTTTCTATCCCACACAAACATGTTCCTCTTTCTGGTTCCCTCTTTCTTTTTGGTTACATTATTTGCTCGGTTGTCCCTAGCAAAACCTAGGACTCACTCTACACATCTTTTTCTTTAATCTTTGTATTAAACTCTGTTTTTCTTCTAAATATCTTTTATATATTTGCATCTTCACCTTCTTATAATCACTACCTCGCACTGTCCAGTTCTTCAACATCTCTCTTGCCTGTTTTTCCTACTTCTAGTTTCAGCCATCTTGTACACTACTGCAGAGCAATCCATCTTCTCTAATAGAGATTTTCGTTTTTTATTGTTGTTGTTGTTGCAGTTGTCATTGTTGTTTAGCTGTCCCAGGCCGAGTCCAGACCCACCAGCCTCAGTGTATGTGAGAGGATCTTAGGGTGCTACAAAATTTTTTCAAGATAGTTAATTAAATTATTTTCGAAAGAAGTTCAAAGCACAGTAAGTATTCTTTTTTTACTCTTTTTTTGATCAACATAATTTAAGTGTGCTATGGAAGTTTAACTATAGGTTCAAGTGTACCACGAAATAAAAAGGGGTGAAAAATCACTGTTTTATATAATTCTTTTGTACAAGGGGGGGGACAGGTTTAATTTAATTTATTTTTTTGTTGTTTGGGGTTCATCGATGGTACAAAGAATTAGGTTACCCTGATTGCATTTGTTAGGTAAAGTACCTCTTATAATTGTGTCCAGCTCCCAAGAGGTGTGTCACACACCGTAACCCTTCATCCTCTTCCCTCCTCCTCTCTCCCAGCTCCATCATTCCCCTGCCCCTCACCTCAAAGTGATTTAAGTTTTTCTCTTATGAGGGTATATGTTAGATCAGCTACTGGCTTCATATTAGAATCAAGCACATTGGAGTCTCGCTTCTCCATTCTTGTGATACTTTATGAAATAGAGTATGTTACAACTCTATCCAGGTTAATAAAAAAGATATATAGTCTCCATCTTTTTAATGGCTGAATAGTATTACACGGTATCCCATGGCTTGTTAATCCATTCCTGGATTGGTGGGTATTTAAGTTGTTTCCTCATCTTGGTGATTGTAAATTGAGCTGTGTTAAACAGTCTACTGCAAATGTCCTTCTTATAAAATGATTACTTTTTTCTTCTGGGTAGATGCCTAAATAATGGGATTGCAGGATCAAATGGGAGGTCTAATTTGAGTTCTTTGAGGATTCTCTATACTTCCTTCCAAAAAGGTTGTATTAGTTTGCAGTCCCACCAGTGGCGTACAAGTGTTCACTTCTCTGTATATCCACACCAGCTTCTGCAGTTTTGAGACTTTGTGATATGGGCTATTCTCATGGGGTTTAGGTGATATCTAAGGGTGGCTTTGATTTGTATTTCTCTGATGATCAGGGATGTTCTATACTATTCTATAGTTTTGTTCTTTTGGATATAAAAAAGTCTGATCATGATTCTTGTTTGTTAGACATTTTTTTCATTGACTGCTCTTATTATATAATAGAGCTAAAATCCTTTGTATAGTCCTTTCACCTCAAATGTCCTATGTGCATGCTAAATTACTTGTGTACTTCACTCTTGCATACCATTAGAAGTATTCTATGTAGGAACACAGGTTATTTTGTTTTTAAATACTTGTACCCGTAAAGCCAGTGGACTGCATTTCACGCAGTCATCCAACGAGTACATGGTAAATTCTTGTAAAATAATTGATAAATAAATGACTAAATATGAATTATAGGAAAGAGATCCCTATATTTTTTGAATTTTAAGTCATGCCACATTCCACTGTTGGTAATTATCAAATCGTATTTAAAGAAGTGAAAGGGACATTGAAAATTACCATTGTTCACTACAAAAGAATAGCCACGAATTAAAATTATACAATAGATTAGCAATAATATAGACACAATTTCATTTCCTTTAATATTAAAAAGTAAAATGAGTTCCCAATACCTTATATAGAATGCTAGATTACATTTAAATGTACTACTTCACAAAATTTAAAAACACAACATTCTGTACTTTAGAAATGTGACAACATGAAACATGTTTATAGTCTTTTTCAATGATGAGGATAATTTAATTGGCTTTTCCAGAATGATTATCAAGACTTCTGTTATCTTAATTTCCTTACACTCTACATATGTTCAAAAGAAAGGATAAAAAAATGTCTCTCCTGGGATGATACACAATTTTTTTTGCCCTTAGCAAAAAATGTATCCCAGTCATAAGAAATGTTATACTTTGATAAAAAGTAAATATGTTTTATGCCATAATAGTTGAACTCAGTAATATTCTATCTCTGGCTCTTATTTTATAGATGAGAAACACTCAAGTAATTTTAGAGAATTAATAAGCTCCATAAATGTTACTATTCTCAAATTATCAACTTTATTTCTCCATTATAGATAAATTTATGTACGTTGTACACTCTACTTTGTGGATATAGTCAGAGTTTTAAATATAACTAATACAATTAACTTTTAAAGAAATATCAATCATGCTCTCTTCAGCAGCACATATACTAAAATTGTAATGATATAGAGAAGATTAGCATGGCCCCTGTGCAAAGATGACAAGCAAATTCATAAAGTGTTCCATATTTTGGTTTGCTGTGTGGCCCCGAGAAAGTAATAAACTAAGATGTTGTGCTAAAAAAAGAAAAGAAAAGGAAATATCAATCTATTAATTACCTGAAGTTAAGACATATTCTTCAGCATTCCAGTAGATCTCCTGCACCAACATTTTACGTCAAGGACACTGAAAACAAGAATAAAAAATAAACAATGGACTATTTTCTTTTTTTCAGACAGAGTTTCACTTTGTCTTCCTGGGTAGAGTGCCATCTCATCATTGTAGCTCACAGCAGTCTCAAACTCCTGAACTCAAGAGATTCTCTTGCCTCAGCCTCCCATGTAGTCAAAACTACAGGAGCCCACCACAATCCCCAGCTACTTTTTCTATTGTGTCAGTAGAGACAGGATCTCGTGCTTGCTCAGACTGGTCTTGAACTCCTGAGTTCAAGCAATCCATGCGCCTTGGCCTCCCAGAGTGCTAGGATTACAGGCGTGCCCAGGAGCCACTGCGCTTGTTGGTTAATGAGGTTTTTTTTTTTTTTGGGGGGGGGGGGTTAATGAGATTTTTAATGGGGGAAAGTACTTTGAGTCTTAATGTCTGAAAGAGAGGCTTTAATAGAGTCTACTGTAAAATACTCACATTAGCCTAAAATAGTCATGAAATAATATGATACACAGATGATTCAGATAATTGTTTCATGGCTTTACAAATCAAATTTCATACTTCATTAATATAAAACGTCTAATTCTTGAACTTTTAATGCTAAGAATTGTGCTAGATCCTAAAAGTACATTATTTTAGTTAATCCTCACAACAGCTCTCTGAAGTAGGTACTGCTATCACTATTTTAGTAACGCGGAAACTGAGGCATGGAACAGTTAAGAGACTTGCCCTTCACTTTGGCAATAGTGGATTTGAAACCTAACAGTCTAGGTCTTGTCTGAGTGTTTTATTGCTCAGTCATATTAGCCTACATATACTTTTGGTTTAGATCAACGTGGAAGGTGTTCAAAGGGAGAAGCATCTGCAATTTCAAGATTTTTCTTTTTAGTCCATTCAAACCTATTAGAATAAGAAGTGGCTAAGAAGTACCTGAGCTCACGTAGAAGTCCTCCTAGATAGAAGGCATGGGGAAGTAATAGGGTGGGCACCTTTCTGTCTTACCCATATAATCAACACATGTACGTGCATGTTGAACATTGCCTTTCACCTCATACTGCTCTTGGGTTCTACCTGGTATTAATTTGGGCACCCGTCAAGATAGGAATCATCGCCCCAGAAAAGGTATGATAGTCAAGTCTTTCTAGTAAACACTTCAGTGTAGGATTCTAAACTTAAAAGTCGGAGTTGTCACAACAATCCTTTCCTACTTGTACATGTGCATAAAGCCTATCTGTTCTCACTCGTATATGCACTTGTCTTTCTTTGGTAAAGGAATAAGAGAGCTTAAAAATAGCCAGAAGTACCTTTAAAACCTGTGCTGAGGGAAGAGATGTCAGTGACAGAAGTCATTGATAGCTGTAATTTTATACGGTAAGTCTGAATAATAAGGCATTTATTGTGCTTTTAAAAACATGTTCAAATAAACTGTTTTTGAAAGAAATTATATTAAAGCACAATATACTACTTTAAAGACCTTATCTGTGCTATTGTATATTGTAAAGAGAAATCCATTCATTTGTTTCACACAAAGCATGGCTTATACAGACTTGTTCCTTCATTTTTCATAATTAATGTTATTCAGGGCATAATAGTTTGGGCATGAACAATCAGTTAGTGCTTTTTGCTTCTTTTGGTGGTGCTTAATATTGGATCCCTGGATTATTTATTTTTAATTTCCACTGTACAAAGTCTCCATCCTGCTAGGCTGGATGATGCAGAACACACAGGTGAGCACTGGCCTAATCCAGGGCACAGACCTCTTGGGCACCGCGCTATGGTAATTGCTCTGAGGAAAGACTTTTTTAAAGAAGGACTATCAATCTTTACAAAAACTCCCATCTCGCTGATACAAATGGTGGGATCAGTGAACTGTGTTGACTCAGAAAAAACTCAAATCCAGTAAACTTTAAGGTGCTGAAGAGAGCCAGTTCACATAGCTTGTAAGAACTGTTCCAGTGACCTGTTTCTTATGGGGCTAAGCTTTGTTGTGACAGTTTTGCACAGCATATGTGCCAAAAAAATATGCTATTACGTATTTTCTTAAGAAATGTGTGTTTGTACTGTGTAAAGAGAAGAGAAGATAATCTCTTGATAGGACTTAAAAGAAGATAAAGCACCCAGCTGTGGTTTCTTTCCTAGAAGCCCACATGGGGAGAAATGGCAAAATATGCTTGGTGAGCAAGGTGGAGTTTACGGTACTATGTGTGGTTAGCATTTTAATGTTCCCTTCAGCTTGGCAGATGCGTTTAATTAAAATTGGTAGATTAGAAAATATAACAATGAAAGTTGTTCTTCAGAGGAAACGCTCTGGATAAGGAAATGTATGCAAGGCCCAGTTTGCTCTCAGTTACAACCAGGTTCTAGAAACTTTGCTGCTTGTTACCCTTTCTTCTCTGCAACCACTGCAGAAGGTTTCCGTAAAAGGAAAAAAAAAAAAATAATAATATTTTCATCCCTTTTGTATTTGAATTCTCTTTTCTATAAGTCAAGAAGCATTTTCTTGCCTCCTAAAAAAACAAGTTATATAAGGTGCGCACACTATAAACACAACTGAAATTCAAAAACACATTTAATGTCATCCATAAACACTAGCAGAGCTGCACAGAGGTAAAGACCTGAGGTGGGTCCATTTGGTCTTCATGCCTCTGCTTCCTCTTGGCCAGAGCAGCTTCCTACGGCTCTCTGATACCTATATGCCTATCTTCCTATTTTAGGCCAGACATACTTTTCAGCTAGTATTGTAACCTCTTTGATTTATAATTGATCTCTTTAAAACCCAAATGTCAGTATAATAATAACATTTAGATGGGTAAATATGTTGATTGTGTACTAAGACTCACGGGCCATATAACATCTCTAGGGTTACCACACTATGTCTCTCTCTATCCAGTAAAATTTGTTTATTTGAATAGTGCCATAGTTCCTTCATTTTTTCACAGAGGAAAAATGAAATAAATATTTTGAGTTTCTGTGCCATAAATTTTGAGGGGAGTGAGGACCAGGAAAGATAGCGGGGGAAAAAAACTTTGAAGGAAGTGGGAGCTATCAAAGAACACGATGTGAATTTCTAACAATTTTGTTAGAAGCTCTGTTTTGTTTTTTAAGTTTAGCAGCGACTGCTTTAACTGCAGCTGTACAGTCATTATGCTTAGTTGCAAGTTGTCTGCGGATGACTTAATATAGTTTTGCATTTTGTTTTCAAGGTCTTACTGTAAGACAGTGATTTACATCTTAAAATTAGTTTTAATGCTCAGTTTCTGGTTTTTATTATTATTATTATTTTTTATTGTTAAATCATAGCTGTGTACATTAGTGCAATCACCTGTACCCATTCTGAGATGCACCATAGATGTGGCCCTACCTACCACCCTCCCTCCACCGAAGTTTCTGTTTTTTAATATCTTACTTTACTTACTTATAAGAGATGTCACTGAAACTTCTTTTTAATCTCATGTTTAGTTGGCTTAAACACAGTGGAGAAAAAAGTAAAAGAGGCTGAAAAAAGGGTTTGTATTTTCTTATTTTTTCTCTAGCTCCTACTTCATTGTATACATCTCCATATTTCAGAGAAGTTTGTTAATAGAGAGATAATCTTATAGTGGGAAATACTGCTTACATTAATTTTACCCTATTTTAGAATTTCTTTGGAAATATTTCAATTATGTCACTGTTAAAGACTTTTTATTCTCCAGATTAAAAACAAGAAATTCAAAGTCCTTTGTGTTTCACATCAAGAAAAAGGTTTAGACAGAGATAGTAAGTGGAATTAAACAAATGATGCAGTAAGTTCGCAAGAAGAGAACACAATCGCAAATAGGTTTCCATCGATTTCTCCTTTTAATTTCCAAGGTATAAAACTGCAAATTTGATTGAGCAAACTTTTTTCTCCTTTTCTTTAATCCCAATTTTATTCACAAATAAAATTAAACTTAAATAAAATTATTATTGGAAATCATTCTCATTGTATAATAAATAGGTCCACAAAGCCATCTTAAGTAAAACCTTGAATTAAACGCACTCATTGAGTTACACTTCACTGAATAGAACCTTATGGGATTTTTATTTGACTGCAAAAGAGGTGTAAATGTCAGGTGGATTAAAATGAAGCTGATAAAGTTCCTTTAGGCTCCACCCTCATGAACCAACTACCTTACCATGGCCTTACCTCCTAATCCCATCATACTGGGAATTAAGATTTCAGCATATGAATTGAGAAGGTGACACAAACCTTCAGTTAATTATATACAGACATACTCATCAACTTGTTTTTCTGTTTTTACAAGATGTACTTTTTTTTAAAAAATTCTAAATCTTTTTTTTTTTTTTTTAATTAAATCATAGCTGTGTACATCAATGCAATCACGGGGCACCATACACTGGTTTTATATACAATTTGACATATTTTTATCACACTGGTTAACATAGCCTCCCTGGCATTTTCTTATTATGTTAAGACATTTATATTCTACATGTCATAAGTTTCACATGTACCCTTGTAAGTTGCACTATAGGTGTGGTCCCACCAATCACCCTCCCTCCGTCCATCCTCCCTCCCATACCCTCCCTCTCCCTTTTCCCCATATTCTTAGCACAAGAGGTACTTTGTGACTCTCCCTCTCTTCTCTCTTCTTTAATTTTTTTAAGCTTCTACTACTTTTGAGAAATCATGAGCAAAAGATGCCACCATTTAGTTAATGCCTACCATGTGTGAAAGCCTACCTCCTTTGCTCATCACATATAGCATGGTAAGTAAAATGTTTAATTCAACAAAATTATCTAGTGCTTTATATTCAGAAAAAAATGCAATAACTTAGATCAATTATGAAAAGAGGAAACCACTGAGCAATTTCAATTAGAATATTGAATAAAGCAGTATTTTATTTGAAAAAGCTATGTTTTGGAACAAGATGAAGATTCATTTTATTTCTTTTGCATTATTGTCTAATTATGTGAAGAGTTTAAAGATGTAAAAAGTCATGACTGGGGTGGCGCGTGTGGCTCAAAGGAGTAGGGCGCTGGCCCCATATGCCGGAGGTGGTGGGTTCAAGACCGGACCTGGCCAAAAACTGCCAAAAAAAAAAAAAAAAAAAAAATCATGACTACTTTCTCAGATGATGCCATTAATAAGGCAATTCTAGTTAGTATGTCAAAAAAATAGACATAGTAACTCCAGTGTATGATTTGATCTGCTTTGGAAAGAGCAAAGTTTTCTCTTGAAGCTCTTAGCATATTCAGTAGCCAAGTAGATAATACATCTTTTGGCAAGCTGCTGAAAATAACATTAATATATGATGTGACTCTTATGTGCATAAATCAGAGTTTGAGGGTATTGGGGCTAATCACTGTCAATTTAATGAAAAGATTTTGTAAATTCTATTAATAATACCAAGCAAGAAACTGCACATATAACCTACTCAAATAACCCCATTTGACAGGTATGGAACGAGGTACAGAAAATTAACGTGTAATAATTTTCCAAGATCACCCAGGTCCCAAGAGGTATATTCGAGAGAGAAATTGAGGCAATCTGGTGTCAAAGTCTGTGCTCTCAACAAAGAAGATTGTTCTTCAAGAAGATTGTCATAAATGTGGTGACACATGTGTTTGCCTTACTTATGTCTACTACCCACATATGAGTGGTAATTTTAATTAAATACATCAAATCCATTTTATACTATATGAACTCTTCTCTTTTTGTCCCCAACAGTCTTTTGACTTTGACTATTTGACCATGATATAATTCAGTAGTTATTAATAGTTATGGGTTTGTGTGTTTGTGTATGTGGTTGAGGCTACTAACTTCAGAGTCAGTGGGAAAGTTTTTTTTTATTCTTTTGGTATTCAAAACTTTTGTTTAGGCCTTGGAATTTCATAGATGTTCATAGAATGCTTGTTGAATAGATGAATAAATGATAGGAATAAAAGCATAATATTCAAGTGTTTTAGGAGATCCAATTAATAGAATCTTTCTTCCCTGTGAAAGTTCTGAAGTAATGACAAAAAGTCCAAGGTATTCAGCATTTGGAAGGTAAAATTTCACCTTTGACATTTCAAGCTAGTATTGGAGGATGTAATTTGTGTCTGCTAACAAGTATAATGTTAGTAGCACTCATCCTCTCAAATTAATTACCTATTCCTATGTATAAATTATCTCAAGATTTACCTCCTTCAAGCAATGAAAACTTTTTATATTATATCACACAAATTCTCCAGATGAGGAATTCAAGACTGACTTAGTAGATGGTGCTGGCTCAGGGTCACCAGTGAGGGTGATGTTGTTGCCAAGATGTTGGCCTGGGGAGCAGTCTGAATTTGACTGGGGCTGGACGGTCTGCTTCTGAAGTGGCTGATCACTTGATGCTGGCTGCTGGCTGTGTCCTGGACTTCCTTTCTGCAGGATTGTTTGAGAGCCTTCATAACATTGGCATCTGGATTCTCTCACAGAAAATCAGCCAAGAAAGAAGAGCAAGACAGAAGTCACAATTTCTTGTGTGGTTTTGTTTCAGAAAATCACACATTTCTACATTGTCCTACTTTATTCTATTGGGTTCACAAGTTAGCCAGATTCAGCATGGTTGAGGGTACACATCAAGAGACGTGGATTGTTGGAGGCCATGTTGGATGCTGGCTACCAAGATTATCATCATTGGCATTACTAGACTGGGGCTGGCCTCCTCCATCAGAAGCTGATTCTGCTAGAAAAGAAAAATTGTAAAGGAAACATAGACCCTGCTTAAGTTTTACTTCCCGAAAAAGAGAAGAGCAAAGGGCCGAACAACATGGCACAAGTTTCTGCCTCCAAACTCAACCATTGGATTACTGGTCTCAATTCCTCTGGAACAGAGAAAGTGAGAATGGTAAAAGATGAGAGTATTATAATGGCACAAAATACTAAAAATTGGATATAATAGTTAGACCACTAACACATCGCCCTAATTTGTGACCTTAAATCCTTTGAGCTTGTATCTTAATTAATAAAGTTTTGGTGAGAATGGTAACAATCAATACTTACTTTGTAAAATTCTTTGCAATTATTTTCTTATTTTCCAGTAGTGCCTTATTGCCCACATAATTGTGTGGCACACCCTGAACTTAAGTAATGAATTTAGTTTATAAGTGATAACACGAATTAAAAATTCAGGTCATTTAAACTGAGCACTATTATGGTTCTATCTGGATGTATCAGATTCTTTGACACAGATATCAGCATAGATACAGCAGTTTATGATGAAGATGAGTAAAATAGCCTTGGCTTACTGGTGGAACTGAATGGAAGTTGACTATAGGAGTTTCAACGTAAGAGGTTGACATTTAAGCACAGTATAGTGAGAAGAGTGGGACACTGGCTGTTACAGCATTTTGTGAAGCCAAAGCTGGGCCTACCCACAGCCATAGACCCCTGGCTTCAGGTGATTCCTAGACTGTCTCTTTGGGCTGATGCTAAATAACCTGAGAAAAAGAAAAGATTTACCTTTTTTTGATATCTTAACTTAATCTGGATAGTTAATTTTCTGTGTTCCTTACTTTATAAGAATTATTTTAAGATTTTAAAAAATGAACTTTTGTCCTTTCATCAAAGATGAATTTTACCAGCTATTGTTTTCTTATCTGTACTTCTTATTATCAAACATCTCTTTTATAAAAATATTTAAGTTAGAAATCAATGAGAACGATATTACAAAATAATCCCCCTAAAGGCTCTTCTATGAATTATCAATTAGTACGATTTTGTGCTACATTGTTGTTTTTTTTGGTTTTTTTTTTTTTGTTTTGTTTTTTTGAGTCAGAGTCTTACTTTGTCGCCTGTGGTAGGGTGCCGTGGTGTCACAGCTCACAGCTACCTAAAAACTCTTGGGCTCAAAAGATTCTTTTGCTTCAGCCTACCCAGTAGCTGGTGGGACTATATTGGTGCCCACAACAACACTGGGCTATTTTTATAGATGAGATCTCGTTGTGGGTCAGGCTGGTCTTGAACTTGTGAGTTTAGGCAATCCACCCACTTCGGCTTCCTAGAGTGCTGGGATTATAGGCGTGATCCTCCTGGCCCTGCTGCATTGTTTTAAAAGGAAGATTAGTGTATATGTAAAAATGTGTGTAGCATAAAAATCCTGAGCATAGAGAAAGGTCTTGAAGTTACCACAGAGAATCCTTCCCAGCACAGAGTTCAGAAATTTCTGTGTGGGGGTACAGATTATGACCATATTAATTTGTCTATTCAAGATTAAACCAGAGTATAGTGCACTAGGCATTGTATCAGGTGCTGGAGATTTAGTGGTGACCGAGGCACACAGGTCCCTGATCCCTAGAACATATATTTGAATTGAGAAGACATCAAATGAATAAACAAGTTACTACATGAGGAAAAATTATAGTAGGTGCTACAAAAGAAAACTATAGATTAGATGGACCTGCTCTAGATTGGAGGGTCAGAGAGCGCCTTATAAAGAGGCAATTCTAAGGCTAGATCTCAAGAATGAGTAAGAACTGGCTGTGAGTATTTCAGACTGAGGTCACAGTGGATGATAAAGACTTTCTTTCACAAAGTCTTTCCCTAGGCCAATATCTTCTAGTATTTCTTCAGTTCTTTCTTTGAGGATTTTTATCATTTTATGCCTTAAATTTAAGTCCTTTATCCATCTTGAATCAATTTTTGTGAGTGGAGAAAGGTGCGGGTCCAATTTCAATCTTTTACATGTGGATATCCAGTTCTCCCAGCAGTATTTATTGAATAGGGAGTCTTTCCCCCAGTGGACATTCTTGTTTGGTTTATCTGAGATTAGGTGGCTGTAAATTATTGGTTTATTTCCTGGTTTTCTACTCGATTCCAAATGTCTATGTCTCTATTTTTGTGCCAGTACCATGCTGTCTTGACCATGAAGACTACTATGGCAATAGCAACAACAGCAATAATAAACAAATGGGATTTAATTAAACTGAAAAGCTTCTGTACAGCCCAGGAGACAACAACCAAAGCAAATAGACAACCTACTCAATGGGAAAGGATATTTGCATATTTTGAATCAGACAAAAGCTTAATAACCAGGATCTATACAGAACTGAAATTAATCCACAAGTAAAAAACTATCAATCCCATACATCAACGGGGAGGAGAGATGAACAGAACCTTCTCTAAAGAAGACAGATGAATGGCCAGCAAACACATGAAAAAATGCTCATTATCCCTCATTATTAGAGAAATGCAAATTAAAACCACCCTGAGATATCATTTAACCCCAGCGAGAAATGGCCTATATCACAAAATTCCAAAACTGCAGATGCTGGCATGGATGTGTAGAGAAAGGAACATTTCTACACTGCTAGTGGGACTGCAAACTAATACAACCTTTTTGGAAGAAAGTATGGAGAAACCTGAAAGCACTCAACCTAGACATCCCATTTGATCCTGCAGTCCCATTACTTGGCATCTACCCAGAAGGAAAAAAAAAAACCCTTTTACTATAAAGACACTTGTATTAGACTGTTTATCACAGCTCAATTTACAATCGCCAAAACGTGGAAACAGCCTAAATGCCCCTTGACCCAGGAATACATTGGCAAGCTGTAATATATGTATACCATGGAATACTATTCAGCCACTAAAAAAAAAATGGAGATTTTGCAGCATTTATATTAACCTGAATGGAGGTGGAAAACATTATTCTTAGTGAAGCATCACAGGAATGGAGAAGCATGAATCCTATGTATTCAACTTTGATATGAGGACAATTAATGACACTGGGGAGGGTGGGGGAAGGGGAGAGCAGACAAAGAAAGAGGGAGCAGGTTGGGGAAAGGAAAAGAAAAAAAATGAAAATAAAATAGTGACTAATTCTCACATAAATTGGATTTAATTTTGACCAAAGTACATTGCTTGAACATTAATCTTTAATTCAACATTTAATATGTTGTTTAGGGTATTGCATCCTCATTTATAAGTGAAATATGTTTGTAATTTCCCTTTATAATAATATATTTTTTCCAATTTTAATATCAGGTGTATCCAGATGAAGTAGAATGATTTTGAAGTATTTCTTCTTTTTCTATTGTCTATAAAGTTTGGCATGATCCTGTTTTTTGAAATTATCTTTTGTTTTTATTTATAAATATTAGTTGTCTGTTTTTTGATACTTTGGAAAATAAAAATAAGAAGTAGTTAACTGATGACTTTATACTGAACCTCAGAGTCAAAGCATTCTATGATAGACATACTCTTATCTGACACTGTGAATGTTACTTTATTTGCATTATGATTATTATTATTGCTCAATATTTCATTGCAGCTATCATCTGATTTCCTTTCCTAATGTATTTACCTTTATTTGTTTCTAGTCCTTATCTTGAACGTTGTTATTGTTATTAAATTTTAAGCCTTTTTAGTTTTGTGAAGGCAAAAAGTGGAAAACAAATAAACACATGTATATGTACAGAGAAAATTTAAAAAATAAAATAAAAGACTTTCCTTCACTAGGGGTGACTCTATCTGTGAATGTATGGCTAAAGAGAATAACATGTTTGTTATCTCTGTTCCGAAAGCCTTTCCAGTTCTGACCATGACATCACTACGCTTTTCCTGTTTCAGAGATTCTGTTACATTGAGGAATGATGTGGGAGTTTAAATAAGCACACGATCAAAATATCAAAATACAAATCTATCAGAAACATGTAAAAAATGCTTTGTTTCCAACATATTTTCTATGTTGGAAATTGGATGATTTCCCATAGAATTTTTATTTGAATTATTTCTTCAAATATATTGACCTTGTTCAGTGGAGTTGTTTTTCAAAGTGTCTTTAACTTGACCTTAGAAAGCACACCAAATCTTATAAATTCTACTTTATTCATTCATACAATACCTAAAATAAAGTGTCTATGTGCATACATATTTACTCAAAATAAATTATTATGACTGTTTTGTTATTTAAACAATATCTTAAATTAATCTTTGGATTTGTTGCTTTTTATGCAAGTATATTCTTAACAACAAAAATAAACCTTAGCTTACCTGTTCACAGCAACTACACCATATGTTAATTTTTCTGTCTTCTCTACAGGGTGGCCCAAAGGTTGCCCTTAAAGTCACCATATGTACGGGAAATGGGAAATTGCAGCTAAATGTACCTTTATGTACAAAATATTCATTATGACATTTTACAAAATATTATAAGAAATTCTTTACATATCGGCCACCTCTTTGTAAAATGCATATGCATTTTCAGAGGTTAGGTATTGCCTCCTTAGTTTCAGGATTCACTCCCCCCCACGGTACTTGACATATGGTGAGTGTTTCATAAGTGTTTATGGATGTGTCTTTGTTAACTTAAAAAGGGAAGTAGTATGTGATTGTCTTTTAAAAATAAAACAAAACATAGTGATGCCAGAAAGATGACTTTTAGGTTTCTATGGTAACTAATTGAATGGCCCATAGCATTGGTGCCAGTGATTGTTAAAGGAGACGGGCGGAAGTGAGGGGCACTTCCTGGAGGAGTGTGTCCACCTGGTCCAGCAGCAGTATAACCTATAGAAAACGTCTGAGAGACTGTCAAAATAGAACATCTTTTTTTTTTTTTTTGCAGTTTTTTTTTGGCTGGGGTTAGGTTTGAACCTGCCACTTCTTGCATATGGGGCCGGCTCCCTACTCCTTTGAGCCACGGGGGCTGCTCCAAAATAGAAAATCTTAATTAAGAAAGTGAAAAGAGTCACGTACGATCTGGATTTCACAGAGTAGTATCTCTCTTCTCTTTCACAGAGTAATCTTTTCCTTTTACAAACATGATGATAATAGCCCTATGTAACTGCACTTTTAAGAGCATACCTGTTTTGTATAGAAACAGATCTGGGCCATTGGTTGTGTAGCTAGACTGTCAAGGTTAGAATTCTGGCTTCAGCATTGACAAGCTGTGTAGTCTTGGACATTTTATTTACCCTCTCTGAGACTTGATTTCTTCATTGTAAAGTGGAAATAGTATCAGCGCCTGGTTTAAAAGGTTGTTTCATCTGAGAATCCAAGCACTTTTTTATATATGTAAAATGCTAAGAACAGTACCTTGCACATAGTGCTATAAAATGTGTTTGTTCAATAAATAATAATTAACATTAAGATTAAAATTCAAGTGTGTTACTATAAATTATATACCAGGGAACTGAAGAATTTCATCTAATACTTCAAAACATTGAGAGGGGTTTGTGGGAGAATAGATGGAATTCAAAGCTTCTGATACCAAGCCCGTCAGCCGTATGTGTGCACGCGTCTTTCTAATTGAGCCACACAGGATTAGGAATTCTCTGCTACACAGGCCTGGAGTGTAAAAATAATCACGTGTAGCTCAATAAAGCGTAAAATAAAAAATCTCTGGGAAAAATCAACCTGTGTGTGTCACATAAGGGATACCCCTGGAATGGGACGGTGGCCTCTCTGTGAACCACTGGAAGCCTCATAGAAAGGCATGTGACCTTTTCGCTAAGAGGGGACAAAAAGCATTAGGGAAAAAGATACTCAGTTCATAGAGGAAAAGACATAAAACTCTATATGTCATGGAAATAAAAAGTGATGAGCTAGTTGCCACTTCAAAATTCTTTTTTTGCAATGAGCAAGATATAAATCAATAACAAATGGATTCAACTATTCTTTAGGAAATACCTCAAAGAATCCTTCTTGAATGTATAAATGAATGAAGACTTTGAAAAGGTCAGAACAAAGCAAATAAAGAATTCCTTGGGCAATTCACTGGGCATCCTTGACATATGTGAATTAGCAGGCTGTGCTGACAAGCTGTGTGCTGTGATTTTTAAGCCCTGTGTCGTGCAGCTTGGAGAGCTACAGCGGCCACTTAGAGCCTGCTCAGCAGATGGGGTTGCTGTGGCTGAAGCCTCACTTCAAGAAGCTTGTGACTGGTGGAAAGAACAGTTACTAACTCTTGAACCTGAGCTTTGCTCTCCTATTATTGATACTGTGGAAAGTCTAACGCTGTATTATCTGTCACAGGGGTGTCTTGCAATTAGTGACATGCAGAAAGGACCTGGAGATACTGCCTGTTATTCCTCCTGAAAGAATGCTGTATGTGAAAAGTTTATCATGATTCTTAACACTGAAGGCATGAACATATTGCCTTCTAATATGTGCAAGTGAGCAGGGAGTGGAAATTGGAATTGGGTCACATCTATTTCACCTTACCGTGTTTTGCTTAATGAATTTGGGTAACATACCCTCTCATTTTCACCTTTGTTCTTGATTTCTTTTTTTCTTTTTGAGATCTTCATTCTTCAAATATTTTTTCAGTGCCTTTGAGTTTTAATGACCTCTACCATCTGAAGGGGCTAGTAAAGTTTCCAGGGCCAAATCAGAGACACTATTCAGTTTCAGCATTGAGGAGTGGTTTCTGTTTCACTCAAGGCATTTTACATGTTTATAAACTGGAAAAATCAGAAAACTGAATGATATAAAGTGGTGGCAGAGAGGCACAGATATGGGAATCTGCAGTCATTTTGAAGGCCTGGCACTATTTGGACAAATTAATTATAAACAAACACTATAGCTTAACAGTTCTACTTCTGGGACCATATACATGGGTCATTATGAAACTTTTTTTACTTACAAATCAAGAGACATAGAATCCATGTGATGGAAACAAATGAAGCCCTCCCAGCAGCATGGATAAGCTGAACAAGCTGAATCAGAAAGGTTGCTGTTGGTGTACCAAGGAAGTTCTTATATTCAGCATTTGTGTGTGTGTGTGAGTCTGGGTACATATGTGAGGTGAGTGTGTGAGAGTACTATGTATGTGTGTGTATGTATGTTCATGTATTTGCACAGATGTGTGTGTGTGTGTGTGTGTGTGTGTGTGTATGTGATGACAGGTTCATCTAGGTAACCAAGATCCCCAGCATTGAGAATAGAGGTGCACAGTTTGAACCACATAGAGCAATTATAGGTAACAGGTTACATGGGTACAAAACAACGTGGATATATATTAAATACATGGTATTTAGTGAAAGTAAGAACTAATAACAAATTAAAGCAATGAACATAAATTTGAAAATGCATGCATTTAAGGTATATACATTTTTGTGAAATTATACAGATAAAATTATATTCATGAAACAGATGAGTGCTTGCATATGATTGGGAGAGGGTGGGGAGCTAAAAGGTAAATACTTAAAGATTTTGTTTGAACCAGTGATGATGATGTGACGTGAACGGAGAAGTACCACATAGTTAATTCAACTTTCTGTACCCAAGGCCCAAGAAAAAAAAGCACTATGACAAAGAGAGTTTTCGAGACATGCTAGAGGCCCTTGGAGCAAGCACATGCACAAACTGGAATAAACACGTATGTTAATTACATACTGTCATGGAGGGGCATCCCCGAGGAAGCAGGGTTTGAAATGCATTTTCTGCAATTCAATGGGAGGTGGACAGGCCAGGTGGTAGAGAGGGAAAGCTAACTAGAAAGAGAAACACTCAAGTATATTCTGAACAATAGGAGCTGCAAATTCAGTGGCAGGAGACCAAGAATGTGTGCTTTCTGCTTGGAACTGCACTCCTGCTTGTTCTGTAGGACAAGAGCACGTACTTCAAAGTAACGCTGTAAGATGAAGGAACAAGAAGGCAGACAGGGCTTAGATAATGCAGGACTTTATATTCTGAAGGCTAGAGGGAGGATTTTCAACTAGAGAATAATACTGCATTTTAAAAAACCATTCTGCCTCTAATTTGGCTACGACTATATTTAATGTCAACTCCAGTCTCATTTCATCAACAAAGTCTTTCCTTAGTTTAATTCCTAAATGAATTAGATCTACTCTCTTCTTGGGCATCTTCGTAGCATTTAGTACTTGTTTTATTAATAGGATTTAGCACATTATTCTAATTGTGTCCTTTTCTTACCTTTCTTTTGACACTGAGTAAAAGACATCAGACATTTGTAGGTGACACAAAATGCCAAATCATACAGTGTTTAATATGGACAAAATGAGTTGAAAGAGAAGGAAAATGATTTAAAGGTGGGAGAAGAAATTCTACTGTAGTATGATGGCTCAGACTTTTGGCAACAAATGACATAAGAAAAGATGGTAGGGTTTTCTTGGGGACACATTATCAAAGAAAATAGCAATTATAGTGTGGGTGAGAGGAGCAGAGAGTAAAAGTGAAGGAGAATTTTGTTTTCAGAAAACAACTTTTGATTTCAGAGATAAGCTCCCAGTCTTCTGAGAGTTGTCTAAAGACTAGCGACTATAGTCATCATCCCTTGGGCTTTTATTTTATGTTAATAATTCTCATAATCTGGATCATTAAAGTGTAGCATCATTAAAGTGTAGCAACTACTGAATTAGTTGTCAGTGACAATTTCAAAAATATGTCTGGATTTAGCCTTGGACAGATGATACAAATTACAAAAATACAGAATGCACATCCCCGCTTTTCACCAAATTGTTCAGTTATTTTAAATGAAAGGTTAATACTTGTAATTAGATGAAATTATTAAAGAAAAGTTTCATTATGTGCTTGAATTTCATTGATCAGTTAATGCTATGAAAATTTCTAAATCCACATGGTACTAGTGAAGTCTGAAGTCTTTTATAAATAAAATAGATGGTAGATCAGCTTCTTAGTCAAATCCTTCCTTGCCAGCTCAGACACAGAATTCAGAAATAAGCATAAATTTTATCTGAAAATTTCCAAAAAGATTTTGTTAGTGTAATAGCAAGTTCCCAATTATTTGGCAACAGGCCAAGGAAAATGTTTATTAGTTACCTCCCCGTGTCCCCAAATTCCCAACACCTCTTCCTGCTCCACCTCTTTCTTCTCTGAACCATCATATCAGTTGGGAATTATCTTGGGTTTTCAGTGGCTTTCTATTTATAAAAATTTAAAAAGAAAACCCTTTTGTGTAGTTATCGTGATGCAAACATTTTCAAATATTTGGCTATATATTCCTAGCAGTGATATGTTTCTGCGCAAATATTTGAAGTCCCTCTTCACTCTATTCCATTTGCCAGTCAAAGGCAGCTTTGCCAGATTTAGTCCCAGCAAAGTGGAGGGCTGCCCAAGCATTTGCTTCATTCGGAATATTCTTGTAGTCAACTGTTTACATGGAGTCCCCAAATCCTCTGTCTTGAATCTTTCACGTTATTTCCAACTCACTGTCTAGTTATGAAACATTCTAGTTTGGATGCTGGTTTCCAAGGGGAAGCAGTGAAAGCACCACTACTGGTCTCTGTGAAAACAAGATTAGCCAACGTGTTGGAATCTGTACACACAGAAGAAGTCCTACCATTCTAAAGTGTTCTTGTTTCTTCACCAATTTATCTTTGAAATACATTGAAGTGCGCTGCTTTTTTAAAAAATAGTTCTTGGAATGTTATTGTGAGGGTTTCCTGAAGTTGTGGCTGATAAGGGTGACTTGGATTTGCGTTAAGTAATTTTAAAAGGCAGACAAATGAGCTGGTTACAAATCAACAGAGACGTTAAAATAATTAAAAACATGTACATGGCAGGACCCATTGCTCAGTGGGTAGGGAACCGGCCACATACACTGAGGCTGGTAGGTTTGAACTCAGCCTGGGCCAGCTAAACAACAATGACAACTACAACAAAAAATAGCTGGGCGTTGTGGCTGGTACCTTGTAGTCCCAGCTACTTGGGAGGCTGAGGCAAGAGAATCTCTTAAGCCCAAGAGTTGGAGGTTGCTATGAGCTGTGACGTCATGGCACTCTATCCAGGGTGACAGCTTGAGACCCTGACTAAAAAAAAAAAAAAAAAAAAAAAAAAAATTGTGAATGCTCTAGTGAAGGACCTAGTGTTTTGACTATCCTTGTCTTATTGATAGTAGAAAGCCAATCTTCAAAGGATTTCCATAGGGGATTGCATTAAATCTATAAATCACCTTGGGTAGTATAGACATTTTAACAAGGAATTTGTCACAGAGAAGAAAGTCTGATGTGTTTTATAGAACATATTCTGTCATATTGTGGGTAAGGAGGATCTACAAATTGTAAGCATGTTATGCTTATCAACTAAAGGTTATCACAGATGAACTGCAAGAGTCTGTTAAGGCTACTTGAGCTGATTTAAGCAGCACTATTGCATGAGAGATTTACAGATGAAGGAACTTTCTGCTCTGAGGACAGAAGATCCTGTCTAACTACATCTAAGATAGTTATACACACAGTTTTGGAACAACAGGAAGCATCCCAACATATAGACGCAGGCATTAAATTACATACGTCTAACATTTCACTTCATTCTGGTACTATTTATTTCCTTTAGCTGCCAACAAGGTTTGCACACCAAGTAGTTTAGTGATTGCAGCTGGTTAAAAGAAAATGTCACTAAGAAATTCTATCTGTCTAGTGGAGAGCCACCTGTGTGCCTAAACAAAATAATAACCATAGTGCTGTGATCATTTCTTTAGAAATGATATTCAAGCATGTTGCTGATGTACTTAATTAATTTTCCAGTTATTTTAGTTTCTAAGATAAACCAGCTTCTCTTTATCTTGAGCAATCTTCTAAATGCAATAATTTAATCATCTTCCACTTAGGTTTGTGCAATAATCCCAGAATACTTTGCACACGTTTTCACTGCAGTATCTAACACTATATGTGTATCATTTTTTAAAAATAAATTTGTTCCCAAATAAGATAGCTGAGTTCTCTGTGATAGGAAATTGTAAATTCTCCAAACTCACCTTTTTTTATTTTTAGTTTAGCCTAGGACCTGGTAGTGTGGATTCTGACACGTGCTTCATAAATGTTAACAAACGACTACCTCGCAGAGCACAGCTATTTACTGCTCCAATATGCATACAGTGAGAAAAACTTCATTAATTGCTTCACTGACTTAAATTTGATGTTCTCTCATTCACTAGTTTGTGTGAAAGAAAGTGAAATAAATAAAGGGAATAGTACTACCAGTTTAACCTGCTTTATCTTAAACTTTCTAATAAATTCCACTCTCAAAGTTTAGACAAAGCAGGTCCTTGAAGCAGCAGGTTTGCTGTCTATATTAGAGCAAGGAGACATTACATTTCATGCAGAACAATAAATTTGCTTCATCCGCTATCTTAAGATAACAAATGAATGCCATTTTGGGTCCCTTTGATAAGAATGAAGTGCCTTACCCATGAATTGCTGTTCTTTAGGCATTTCAACAGATACTTGTATGGATAAATTTGGCTTTTCCTTTTTTGCCTTATAAAAAGAATAACAGTGTATTTAAAGAAGAAAAATTTTTAGTGCCTTCCCTTGAAGATTTTTTTTTAAGGGACTCTAATTTGCATTTTTACAAATCCCCTAACTGACTCTTATTTTAGTCAAGTTTAATGAACCTTTGACAAATTGATTTAAAACTGTCTGTGCATTAAAGTGTAATCCTTAGTAGGTAATTAGCTTCTATTTTGGGGGGAAAGAGGGAGGACAGAATGGGAGGAGAGACAGAAAGATATTTTGAGAATACACCCACTATTAGTGAAGATGAAAGGAAACATTTAAGCACAGTGGGTGATGTACTGTAACTTGATATAACCTTTCTAGACAATGTGTTAATAAAAATTGCACATCTTAAAATGGTGTATGTATCTTGACCCTTTAATCTCTCTTTGGGGTTGTTCTCAGCCAGCCATCATGAAATCATGCTAAGATTTAGTTATAAGAGTGCACGCTGGAGTGCTTTTCTTAAAAAAAAAAAAAAAAAAAAATAGTGAAACATTGGAAAAACAGCAAATGTCCAAAATTTTCACACAGGAGATATATTACAAGTCTAGATTTCTCTTTCATGACCCAGAAATAGGTTGTGTTCTATTGCCTCTCAGCACTGTATTCTTCTTAGTACTCAGCATAATTGTTAATATTCCTTTGTTAACATTGTTTTTTCTTATTATATATTAAACCCGTAATGACAGAGATTAGGTCACTGTATCTAAAGTACTTAAATAGGGTTTGAGAAATAGGCAACTCTTTAAAAATAGTGTTGAGTGTATGAATAAATGAGTAGAAAAATTATAGAAACTTATTTATTATGTAAGAAAATGAATGATGCCTTCAATTGTTGAAAAAGAACTTTAAAAGGCAGCATTTGTATATGTCTCTGCATTAGAAAAATATATGTACATAAAAAATTTGGAAGTTTAATTATCAAAGAGATGGCTTTGGTTACCTTGTGGGCTTGTGCTTATTGTTAACTTTTGCAGCTTTTTTCTTTTTATTATTTCTTTATAAAATTGTGGGTATGTGGTTGTTATTTATATATATATCTTTATAGTTACATGTGATGCTTTGATGTAGGCATACGAAGTTACTATAATCAACTATAAGTTAGGGTTTACTTTAAAGTAACTAATAAAAATAGAATTGGAACATTCCCACCACAAAGAAATGATAAATATCTGAGCTGCTGAATACCCCAGTTACCCTGAATTCTAGAAAGTACTACTGATGGGAAGATGAATTCTAAAAAGATTTCCCTTTCCATAGGCACCTCAGTCCCATCCCAGGAAATAAGTATGTGTAGGGCTCCACTAAGTGAAACAATCCTCAGACAAAACAATATTAAAAAGGTTTAGTATTACAGTAGTAAAATAGTATGAAAAGAAAAATGTCTAGATTTCAATTTATGTTTTCTATTTAGGTGTGAATAAATTAAATAGATTCTAATCTTACTGAAATAAGTTATACTGAAATTGTGGGAAATTTTTTCTTGTAGATTTAAATTTAGTTGTTTTTAAAATTAGTTTGTATGTGTTAGTTTGTTTCTTTTGTTGGATTATAATGAACCAATAAAAGTCAGCTTACTCTTTGCATATGAGTCATAAAATGTGAGTTTTTCTGTTTAAGCTTAGAATCAATCAAGCATTTCTGGCTCAGACTCAGAGAAAATTTTCTAGAAGAGGGTAGAGTAACATTTTATTAATAATAAATTGGGTATGAGCAGCATCTATATTCTTAAAAGTCTTTTTTGGGTTCATATTCATATTAAGAAACATATATTATTAAGTAGTCCTATTATTAATATCTATGCCCATATATGTTGGAAATCCATTATTTTGAATGTTGAATTTAGTATAAACTGGTATATTAAGTGATCGTATTAGTATCCATGCCTATATGTTTTGGAAATTCATTATTTTGAACACTGAAATTAGTAAGAATCAGTATCTTTGGGACTTAATGCAAAGGTACATTATCATAATTTTAGAAAATGATTGTTTTGTCAATAGCTGGCACTATAGCTAAAATGTCCATTAGTCCACTGAATATCTAAATTATGCTTGCTACTATTAACTCAATGTATATTCTGAGTTCAAAATTTTAATATATTCCCTTATATATCTTCACTCTCTGTCTCTCCCTCCCTCCATCCCTTTCTACACATGTACACATACATCAATATATAGTTATATATACACATATTTATTATTGTAGATACAGTAATAGATACACACTGTATATGTACATACACACACATCTGGATATTCTATGTATTTAGTCACTTACAAACACACACTTTAGATAAATATGAACTCCACTAATGACTTTATGAAATATTTGACTTTATTATTTGAGTATTAATATTAATGATCCTTCTAGAAATTACCATCACCACATTACCTTATGGAGAAGGCCCAGTTAAAGCTCAGATATCAGCTACTGATAAAATGCAACTACATGATTATAGCAGAATAGACAGAAACTGTTCTCTAAGCTCTTCTATGTGAAAACAATAATTTAATTGTAGAGGTTATTAAATGACTGTGCACTCACATGTGTGTTCATTCTAGGCATTATTACACGTAGAATAATCTTTTTTCAATTATTTAATTATACATACATATATTATTTCAGATTAATATGCGTGAACAAATGATTAAGTTACATTGCATTTCTAAGGTAAAGTTCAAGTTGTAGCTGAGCCCCTGGGTGTGCTGTACACCCTTACATTGTGCACCTCAGATGAAAGCTTACCAATCTCCCTCCTTCCTCTCTCTTTCTCTCCTTCCCCTCCCCCCACTTGAATATGCTTTTGTTTTTCTTTCTCTTATGGCTGTGTAATAGTTTTTCTATTAGCTGCATATTAATATTGAGCACATTGGATACTTGCTTTCCCATTCTTGTGATTCTTTACTAAGAAGAACATGCTTCAATTCCATCCAGGTTGATACAAAAGATGTAGTCTCTATTAGAAAGTCATCTTCAATATTTACCTATAAAATATGCCAAACTTTAGAAAAAGCTATTTTAAACAATAAGCACAAATAAAAATAGGTCTTATCATATGGGAATCAAGGGAATAAGATAGTTTATATTTATAAATATTATTTAGAAATCATTTTATATATAAAACACTTACAAGTATACTAAAATATACATATACACTTACCTAAAAGGCCAAAGTTTCTTAATCTTTTAAAATATTTATTAGCAGTTCTTATTTACTTCTTGGCAATAAAAATTTAATTGGTACATGCTTTTTTAAATTAAAAGTTTTATGAGATAATATTCTTGTGACTCCTTGTCAGGAATGCCAATACTTTGAAATGGGAAGAGTAATAACTTAAGACTCATAAAAACTGAAATGCAGTCCTAACTCTGCCACAATCAGCTGTGTGCATCTGGGAAGACACTGAGCATCTCTGGGTCACTTTCCTCATGTGTAATGAGGTCAAATGATGCATTCCAAGACCTCTTTTAATTCTCTCTTCTTCATATATACTTGGTTTTTGTATGTCCCTATATTTGGAACAAAGAATAAGGAAATATATTCAGTGTCTTCTGTTCAATTTCCTCTGACCTCATGACCTTGCTCTGCCACTGGTAATAATAATAGCAATTACCAACTGAATGCTCAATTTGTTCCAGCTCTGAGCTGAGCTTTTTGCTTTCATCAACTCATTTACTATCCCAGTGGTCTTCGGAGTAAGATCCTATTAGTGCTATTTCAAATCTAAATAAACTGAAGCACAAAGTTAAGTAGCCCTCAAAGCTTGCATAAGTAGTGTCAGGGCAGGGCTGCTGCCTGGTTCATGCTCTCAATGGGTAACTAACCGGTGGGTTCTTTGCCAGGGAGACCAATAGCCTTCTACAGCCAAATGAGGAATCACTACCCTATTTCCAACTTAGATTTCTGCCTGAGATCCCTAACTCAACCACAGCCCCCCACATAAAGGGGGCAAAGGTGAATGTAACAAGAGGTTAAAAATGTCAAAGAGAGGGCCTCTGAGACAGTTTCTGTTGTCACAGTTTTGGACCCAGTTGCTCTTGAGCACTGGTACTGTGGAACAATCCTGCACCTGAGTTGGGAAAGACATGAATGGACACCGAAGCTAACTCAATATTTACCATTTTCCTCCAGTCTGTTTTCTACTCTACTGCTTTTGAGACTCTGGTAATTGACCTATTGGTAGGTTTTGAAATTAAGTTAGCATTAAAAGTAGAATAGAATTAAAAACTTTAGAGTTTACTGCATTTAGTGATATAAATACTATTGAAAAGTTTTTTTTGGTGGTGTGTGTATAATGGATCATTGCTTTATAAAAAATCTCACTGAATATATTTTATAAAAGATATTCAGCAAAGTGTGGAAAGTATCAATCAGATGGGAGCAGGAAGGGTGTGACGATCAAGCTTGGCATGTTTGTTTTACAATGGATGATCAGAAATGTTCTATTCACGTATCAGGAGAGATTAGATGTGAAACAATTATGCCTTTTCCAGCTAAGTTTAAAGTCTTCCTCAAATGAAGGCATTTCAATAATCTTGTCCAAGAGGAAATAAAACATTATTATTTCCCTATCAAGTGCATTTGTAAGAAGATCTAAAAATGTCTCGTAAGTCGTTTGCCTTGACAAAAGATTCTTCACGTAGGGGGCATTCCTCTCTTTTTATTTTAGTTTTGTGACGTTTCATCTGTTACCTTGCATAATTTTATTAGCATTTACCAAACCCAGTTTCCTGACCCATGAAAGGGAGTGAGCAACAATCCTCCCGCTCCACCTCAGTCACCCAACCTCTCACCTGCACTGGGCCTCTCCTATGTTACCACACTAGACTCCTAGTGGCATTTTTACTTCCACCCACTGCACTCAGAGGACAGAGTAATCTTTTAAAAACATGAATTATATAATACCATTTTCCTGTTCAAAACTTTCCAGTGGATAATTCCTGTATGATTTCGTTTCAGTATGGCTGCCATCATCTGCCAACTTAGCCTTGGCTCACTCCATTCTAATAATGACTCTGGCCTTCCTTATGTCTTAATGTTCTCTGAGCTCATTCTCACTTCAGGGCACTTACTCTTCTCTCTCCCAGTACCATTTCTTCCCCCCCAGATACATATGCAGCTCACTCCCTCACATTACTTCTATATTTTTAAAACTGTTACTTGCTTAAAATAGACTACCTCTTCCTTGACACTTTACCCCATAACTTATTTCACATTTGTTTATGGAACTCAGCAGAAGTTACTACTGAATCCCATATTGATTTGTTTATTGTTTGACTTACCTCACTTAGAATTCCCCCTGCCACACCGGTCACATACATTTATCTGTGCAAACTTTACCTAGTTGTTTAACTTCTCTGACGTTTATCTTCTTCATATTTATAAAATGGAATCAGTTAACTCTATAGGATTGTTTACATACTGACTGCTGTAATTATTCAAATATGTTGAAATGCCTAATTCCATGTTAGGCTCAGAGAAAGCAATGCTCCTGTCTAATCACCTATGAAACTGCTAAATAAGATGAACTAAGTAAAATACTCAGACAGTATCTAGTACGTAGAAATAATACAATCAAAGTCAAATTCCTCTTCTTTTCATTTTTACACAATGCTATTTTAGAAGATGTTGTGCTTCTTTTGAATAACATGACTATCATAAAAAATATTTATAATATATTTTTGAAGTAGTTATTAATCATAATTAAATAATAAGGGATAAAAATGTAAAAACTAACTGATCTTCTGACTTTATTAAAATTAAAAACGTTTTATTTATGATAAATTTTCTTAAAAAACTAGAAAATTTTCAGAATTTTTGTCATAGCCTTTATTTTATACTGTAATATTGTTGAGTATTTTCAAAGTCTAATGATAATTTGATACGTGGTTTAGAAGGAAAATATTATCATAAGTTTTATTTCAATTTTTACATTCACATTTAAAATGTCACCTAATTCCTGAAAAGAATTTGATGCAGTTTATAACAAGAATAAGTAGCAGGCTTGGCATTGGTGGCCTGTGCCTGTAATCTCAGCACTCAGCACTTTGGGGGGCTGATATGAGAGGATTGCTTAAGGCCAGGAGTTTGAGACCAGCGTGAACATCAAAACACAACCCTGTCTCTACACAAATGGAACAAACAAAACTGTGCTGGTGTAGTGGCTCACATCTGTGGTCTCCAAGAGTCAGGAAGCTGAGGCATGAAAATCAGCACGATGAGTGCCAGAGCAAGACACAGTGACTTAACACAAGAATAATAAGAATAAAAAGAATAAGCAGCAAAAATACTTTTAGAAACTTAAAAACAGAAAGCCATTGGCTATTTATTTAGGGAAATACTGTCATAAATGCCCTTGGAAATTTGTTACTAAAAAACCCCCACAAAATTAGCTCTGTATTAGTAGTTAAAACAAAAAGGAATGAGCAATAAGTTAGGTCATTAATATTCTCATGAGAAGAAATTCACAGGCACCTTTAAACTCTTTTAGGGCAGAGAACCAATCATTTTTCCACCATGATATTCATTTGGCTTCGTCTAGCATCTTGGATCTTAGGTTCTAAATACATGGTTGGTGAGCTGAACTGAACTGTAACCAAAACTATCTTTCACTTGAGAATTAATAAAGGTATCATATAGTTACTGATGTAAGGGACACTGGTTCATTTAATAGGCAAGATATTCCAGTGTAAGTTTTAGAAAATGCAAAAACATTCTTTATATAGTAATTTCTCTCATGTATAATAGTTGAATTCAATCTTGGTAAAGTAATTTGTCTTAGGACATATACATGGTCTTTAGAAATCCTTACTCTAATATAATGTTTTAATCAATCATTTATTTTCTCTTAGAATTTAAATATTTCAGATCTTGTCTCTGAATTCCAGCAAGTCACAAGGCAACTAATTTGGGATTGGCTTCTCTGACAAGCTCTGAAATGTTGACATTCCAGGAAGATTTGACTGCAGATAAAGCGACATAGTTTGTATCTGTTGTTTTGTTAACCAAGTCTAACATATATTTCGCTCAGACAAAAAAGGCTATTTTTCACCAGTGTTCCTGCAAATGTCTAAGATTATCCTGACAAGAGTTGAAATTTCTTGAATTCTTGAGTTTTTGATTTATATCCCAAAGTCTGTTGCATAGAGAAAAAAAGAGAATTTCTGATATGGTGAATTGGTGATTTTAATCATGAATGATATGCAAGAAATGATTGCATATGGTTCTTTGGCCTTGCCAAGACTGATGGTGAGATCTGATCCCCAAGACGGGAGGTAGGGCCTGGTAGGGGGAGGTGTTGGGATCATGGGGGCAGATCCCCCTGACTGTTCACTGCCCTCTTTGTGGCAGTGAGTACTTTCTCTTGCAAGACTGGATTAGGTGTCATGGGAAGGGACTGGATCCCATGACAGTGAGTTGTTATAAAGCCAGGATACTCTTGTCTTTTGCCTGTTGGTACTTGTCCTCTGGCCCTTCAACCCTCTGCCATGTGTGAGGTAGCAGGAAAGCCCTCACCAGAAGCTGAGCAGATGCTGGTGCCATGCTTCTTATACTTCCCAGCCTGTAGCACCATGGACTAAATAAATCTCTTTTCTTTATAAATTACCCATCCTCAAATATTCTATTATAGCAATACAAAATGGGCTAAGGCACCTCGTATGGCTCCCATAGCAATTTGCATTTGAATAATACCATATAGTAAGTATGTTACCAAAATAAGTTAGTAGAAACATGTACTTCTGCACCTGACTTGAATTACTATATGCAGTGTTACTAGTATTGCTACTGAAAATTTGTAGAATATGGAGTCAAAGTCTACAATTGTTTTTGCTGTCCATTTGGCCAGCAACTAGTTAACAGATTGACTGCTTCTTAAGGAAAGTATTGGCTTATAATACCAAAATATGTCAATAGTATTGAAAAAATAGTTGGCATGTGTGGTAGACCGAATTTTAAATGGCTTCCTAGATTCTAAGACTCTGGTGTATACACAGTTTCTACTTGTTTTTCAATTAAACACTTAACTAGAAACTGCTGTGAATTGCTTGTGTAGCTGTAATTAATGTTTGAAATCAGCAGACTTAATATAGAGTGATTATCCGTGTAGGCCCAATTTAATCACATGAGGTCTTTTAAAACAGGGATTTTACTCCAGTCCAGTGTTTTCAACCTTTTAAGATCATAGCACATTTGAACCTTTATTTAAACTTCTGTGGTACACTTAAGTCATGTGGACCACAAAAAATAAAAAAAATAAAAAAAAATTATGCTTTGAACTTTTTTCAAAAATAATTTAATTATTTTTAATAATTTTCAAGGCACACCTAGGATCCTCTCAGGGCACACCAGTGCGGTTGGCACAGCACACCAGTTGAAAATCACACACTGCACTAGTTGGCTTGAAAAGGAACTCTGAGGATGCACCGCAGCTGGCCCTGAGGAAAACCCGCATCCACATTCTAAGTGGCACATGGGGTCGACCTGGCAAGAAACTGCAAGATTCATGTATAAGTGAATGTTCCATGGGCAAAAGCTAAGAACAAAATTAGGGACGCTGGTACTACAACCTTAAGGATATGAATTCTGCCACAATGCAGTAAGTGTAGGAGACAACCCCAAACCTCAGAAAAGAACCTCGGCCCTGACCAGGATTTTGACTTCACCGTAGTGAGACCCTAGGTAGAGACTCCTACCATGCTGCCCCTAGATTCTGACCTCCAGAAACTATCAGGTAATAAAGTCAGGCTGTTTTAAGTTGGTAAGTTTGTTTGTTTGCATTTGTTACACACTATGCATTTTAATGGGAACTGCTAGAGTGTGCATTTGATTAATCTAAAAGAGAATCAAGTTATTAGACCCATCAAGAGAAGAGCTAGGAGTCAGCTGTTGTAAACATTTTAGATTTTGTATCTAAAATATAGAAGTAATTCCTTCCAACCTTAGCTCTACCCATTGCATTTTAATTCTACAGGAAGAAATGTACAGAATTAGAAAAGCTCAGGACTTTTATTTAGAAAACACCTAGTATCATTACGTTGTTATGTGGGTTATTGGAAAGAAAGCGGTGGTGAACAATATTGGAAAGTAAAAGAAAATACTTTAATGTTGTGTCAAGGAGGACTGCTGACGGAGTGTGTGCATCACTCAGCAGAAATGTAAGCCACTGACCATTTTTCAGCCGTTGGGGAAGCTGATTAGGATTGCACAGCAGGAAGATTGTCCCTCTATCAGTGTGAGGCAGAGACTGGGCGTAGACCAGTAGACTAGAAGGAAAAATGAGGAGTAGTGGACAGGTGCTAATGCCGGAGAGTTTGAATTCTAAGGATGTAAGACCACGACCAGATGGACATGGTTTGCCATCTAAAATGATAGTTTTAAGCCTCAGAATAATTCTGGTGCTTGTAGTGCCATTAACAAAAGTATTTAAGTCACAAAGTAACAAATTTGACAGTGAAGATGATGGATTTAGTCTGGATGAATAAAGTGTGGGAGGAAGAGAAACCGTCCAAGCGAAGGGATGGCCTAACAGTGGGTAATAAACAAAACTTCCAAAGGGAAATCACTGTTGCAGAAAAAGATATGAGTTATCAGGATGTACAGGTATGGCAAGAGTCCTCTTTCAAGGGAGAGAGAATAGAAAAGTGGAGAATATAAACACACACAAGTGGAAAAATATTCCATTTTCAGAAGACAGGAAGTGAAGAAGAAAAGCTGAGACAGCTATACTTTTTAAAGACAACTTGAGAATACCATATTGAGGGACAAAAGATTCTTGAAGCAGGTAATGGTAAATTATTCCAGCTATTTCAGTGGATATGACATGGTAAGTGATGATAAAAGATCTTTGAATCAGTAGCTAGAATGCTGATAATGAACTTCAGACAGTTCCAGTAAAATAAGACGAGTAAAATGTGTATAGCATTAGAAAACATTTACAAAACATAAACTCTGTATAACCATGAAGTTGAAGGGAAAGAAAGTGATGAGCTGTTAATGGTGGGGTCATGTATTCATTTGTTTTTCTATTAATAAATTTCAAGAACAGTGCTAAGCTTAAGCCTTAAGTGAGAAGCTGATCAACTTACATATACATATAATAATAAAGTTGAACTTTTGGTGGACTTCTTGTCAGGTTGCAATTCAGTGCATATTTTCAATGTCATACATATGCAAATAAACACATATACACATATTTATGTATCAAGCTAATAAACTGACTTTGTGAAATATTCAATTACATTATTTAATATTTACGCTGACTCCTCAAAATACTTCTCAAATATCAATTCATAAAACCCTGCTATATTTTCTTTAAAAAATGCAGGCTGGGAAAGGGATTTGAAGAGAAACTTCTCTAAAGAAGACAGGCGCATGGCCTTCAGACATATGAAAAAAAGCTCATCATCTCTAATCATCAGAGAAATGCAAATCAAAACTACTTTGAGATATCATTTAACTCCAGTGAGACTAGCCTATATCACAAAATCTCAAGACCAGAGATGTTGGCGTGGATGTTGAGAAAAAGGAACACTTCTGCACTGCTGGTGGGAATGCAAATTAATATATTCCTTTTGGAACGATATATGGAGTACACTTAGAGATCTGAAAATAGATCGGCCATTCGATCCGGCAATTCCCCTGCTGGGCATATACCCAGAAGACCAAAACTCACACCTTAACAAAGATATTTGTACCAGAATGTTTATCGCAGCCCTATTCATAATTGCTAAGTCATGGAAAAAGCCCAAGTACCCATCAATCCACGAATGGATTAATAAATTGTGGTATATGTACACCATGGAATATTATGCAGCCTTAAATAAAGATGGAGACTTTACTTCTTTCATGTTTACATGGATGGAGTTGGAACATATCCTTCTTAGTAAAGTATCTCAAGAATGGAAGAAAAAGTACTCAATGTACTCAGCCTTACTATGAAACTAATTTAGGGCTTTCACATGAAAGCTATAACCCAGTTACAACCTAAGAATAGGGGAAAGGGAGAAAGGGAAAAGAGGGAGGGGGAGGGGGACGGAGGGAGGGGTATTGGTGGAATCACACCTACAGGGCATCTTACAAGGGTAAGGGTGAAACTCAGCAAATGTGAAATATAAGTGTCATGCTACGGTAACTAGGAAAATGCCAGGAAGGCTATGTTGACTATTGGGATGAAAATGTGTCAAATGGTCTATGAAGCTAGTGTATGATGCCCCAGGATCATATTAATGTATGCAGCTATGATTTAATAATAATAATTAAAAATAAATTAAAAAAATAAAAAAAAGAAAGAAGTGATTCCTGTCATCATTCAGGTTAGGGGGCTCCAATGGTAGCTGTGCTCGGTCTTTATTGATTATGGATTATGTCACCTCTTTGAAGGTGAACGTTTTCCTTCCAAAGGCTTCTCCACCGATGCGTATCTCCTCCTGATGTACTCTGAACTAGTTCACGGCTGACAGGACCCTGCCCAGTACTGATATCTGCTAATGGGCTGCAGATCTGATCCTTAGGTGATGACCAAAGACCCTCTAAACCAAGTGTTCATGAGTTTCTCCTTCCAGAAATATTCTTTGCTTTCAATTCATTTTTAAAAGGTTCATAGACATTAGCTTCCAAAGGCCGTCAGAATTGCAAAATGATTTCACTGACAAGAGTTTTCATTTGCTTTTATTGAGGTTGGTATAAAAATATATATATAAACTTATAGGCTGCTTTGTAATGATGTTACCATTTTCAATTTTGAAAAACGAGAGAAAATGTTCCAAACGTTAAATTCTCTGAGTTTCACTTCCCAAGAGGAAAGATGCAGTCCATGGGACAGCTGAGCTGTGTTTAAGTTCTGCCCCTTCCTGCTACGAGACTTCGAGACAGTGATCAAGTCGGACGCCACGAATATCAGTTTTCTCATGTGAAAATGAGAGTGATACCGTCTGCCTCATAGAATTGTTGTGTTGAGATCAGCATTCATAAACAGAAGGTGTTTGGCCATAGTAGGCACAAAATAACTGAAAGAGGCTATTATAATTGTTTAGATCCATAATGGTGCAGTAAAAAGAAAGGCCAGGGATTTCAAAGCCTATCATAGATGATTGAAATCTCAGTACCAACCAAAAATTTAGCTCTTCTGAGACAGATTTCCTTCTCAGTAATGTGTGTACAATGCATGTGCTTTGTTAAAAGAAAACCATTTTTAGGCCTTTATTAATATTCCGATAAAAGAAATACAAGAGCCCAGGTTAAAATTTCCAGAGCTCTTTTAAACTGAGTCTCTCACCATCATCCAACTAATTGACTACTCAGATGGCCAACTAAGGCTGCAAATAATTTTTACCATCTCATCTAAAGCGAGAGAATGGGTGAAGGCATTTCTTTTTCTTTTTTTTTAATTAATTAATTATTTTTTTTATTAAGTCATAGCTGTGTACATTGATATGATCATGGGGCACCATACACTTGGTTCATAGAACGTTTGACATAGTTTCATCACACTAGTTGATATAGCCCTCCTTGCATTTTCTTAGTTACTTTGCTAAGACATTTACATTCCACATTTACTAGGTTTCACATATACCCTTGTAAGATGCACCACAGGTGTGATCCTTTCAATCCCCCTCCCAATTTTTTGAATTTCTGAGGAGTCTGTTGTTATTTCATCTTTGTCGTTTCTGATTGATGAGATTAGAGATTTTACTCTTTTTTTCCTGGTTAGGTTAGCCAAAGGTTTATCTATTTTATTGACCTTTTCAAAAAACCAACATTTTGATTTATTGATCTGTTGTACAATTCTTTTGTTTTCAATTTCATTTAATTCTGCTCTAATTTTGGTTATTTCTTTTCTTCTACTGGGTTTG
>CAUYPK010016830.1:0-25881 GCA_963574355.1 Loris lydekkerianus | reverse complement strand
TTATAGCCTTCATGTGAAAGCTATAATTTAGCTTCATAGTAGGGCTGAGTACATTGGATACTTTTGTTGCCCTTGGTAGAGTGCCGTGGTGTCACAGCTACCTCCAGCTCTTGGGCTTAAGTGATTCTCTTGCCTCAGCCTCCCAAGTAGCTAGGACTACAGGCTGCAACATCTGGCTATTTTTGTTGTTGTTGTTGTTGTTGCAGTTTGGCTGGAGCTGGGTTCGATCCTGCCACCCTTGGTATATGGGGCAGGCGCCCTACTCACTGAGCCACAGGTGCTGCCCTCCTTTTCAATTATTTATTTATTTAGATATTTTTCCTAGTGTAGTTGATGATTTGTTGATTTTGTTTATCTTTTCAAAAAATAAACTTTAAATGTCATTGATCTTTCTTTTTTCTTTTTCTTTCTTTAGTTTCTATTTCATTTAATTCTGCTCTGACCTTTATTATTTCTTTTCTTCTGCTAAGTTTGCATTCAGTTTGTTCTTGTTTTTCTAGTTCCTTGAGGCATATGATTAGGTTGTTTATTTAAAATCTTTCTACTTTTTAAAATGTAGGTGTTTATTGCTATAAACTTCCCTCTTAGTACTGCTTTTACTGTATTCCATAGATTTCAGTATGTTGTGTTTCTATTTTCATTTGTGTCAAGAAATTTTTTAATTTCCATCTTAATTTTTTCATTGGTTGTTCAAGAACATTTTTTAACATCCCACATATTCATACCATATTTAAATTTCCTTTTCTAACTGAGTTACTATTTTATTCTGTTGTGGTCAGAAAAGATACTTGATATGATTTTGAATGTTTAAAATATGTTGAGAATTGTTTTGTGGTCTAACATGTGGTCTAACCTGGATAACGTTTCATGTGCTGAGGAAAGGAATATTTATTCTACAGCTGTTGGATGAAAAGTTCTGTAAATGTCTGGTAAGTCCATTTCAGTCTATAGTGCAGTTCCAATGTGGTATTTCTTTGTTAATTTTCTATCTAATTTATCCAGTGCTAAGAGTAGGCATAGAAATTAAGTACTTCAACACAATAAAGGCCATATATGACTTTTATATATTTCCTCTACTTTGGGCCTGTAACTGGATAATTTTTTTGTACCTTTGAAGGTGTTGTTTCTTTGCTTTTTCATTTTTCTTGTGTCACTATGTTGTTATCTGCATGACTAATGGAGTAGTCACTTCTTCTAATTTTATGAAGCAGCTTTCATAGGGAAAGACTTTTTCTTATAGATGTGACCTATATAATGTCAGTTGAGTAGGGTGCTTTGACTTTGATTCTGAGTGGGAGCAATAGCATGCTTTGTGTGATTTAGTCTGCTGTAACCCACATCAGTTGTGTGTGATCTAGGATGTGGATGTTTTTGGAAACAGTGACACATCCTTGCTAGGAATGGGAGCTGCTAGGCATGTTGGTTCACAGAATCTATTGGTACATGCACTAGATGTGGCAGCTCTGCTGGTCATGAGGATGATGTTGCCAGTGATGGCAGGTGCTAGCTATGTCAATTTCCAGTCCCTGGGCACCTCTTCTGGTGAAAAGGCAGGGTCACTGGTGGTGGTAGTTGCCAGGCAGTCTGGTCCCTACACCGGAGAGGTCCATGCAGCAGTTCTACTGGTAGAGAGTGCAATGTCCTTGGGGACAGATTCTTAGGTCCTGAGGAATATGCATATTGGCTCCCTAGTCTTGGGAGTTGGACTACCTGTTCCTTGTAGTGTAAGGTATTAAGTAGGCTTAGGTGCCAGCTATACCCTTGTGTCTACCTGGGATTGTCGCACTGAACCCCTTTGTGAGGGCAAGATGGGATGATAGTAGAGCCCTAAGAATGTACAGCTGCAGGAGCTATTGGGCCCCAGGGCACAATGCACTCTAGCAGTGGCTCTATTCCCAAAAGTGCACCTTGCATCCCAGGAGTGACCAGGTCCTAGCACGTATTTCTTCTCTAAAGCAATGCAGCCTATGATCTTCAGGCAGCTCCTTACAGGGAGCTCAGGAACCGTGAGAACCAGAGCTTTCCTGTAGCTAAGACTACAGGTTTTCACAGTGTAATGAGGACTGATGCGGATCTCTCACCATTTCCCTACAGTGGGAGTCCCTTTCGGCTCTGATTCAAGTCCCAGCCCATGACAGTATTTTATCCCTGTAACCACAAGGTGACTAAGAAACGATGCCAGGCCTATCTCTTCCTTGAATCTTTTGTCCCAGGGCTACCAGGCACAGTAATCTCTTTCTGTGCAATTGCTAAGCAAGGGGATTGAGTCCAGAGAACCACGTGGAGGGTCTCCAACTATTTAAAAACTGAGGCCAAACAGAGACACATGGAGATGTCAAGTGGAGAAAGAAAGAGGGGAAGAGAGGAAGACAGATGAGGTGGAGGTGGTGATAATGCAGTTTCAACACACGATCCAGGCATGTCTAAAGCCAGAAGCAACCCAGATGTGTTAGTAACATCAGCCGATGCATTCCTTTGTCTATGCCAATCTCTGTTGCTCACTGCTGCAAGAATCCTGGATATTTCACATGCACTCATAAGTAATAATGTACACAGGTTAACCAGTGGGTTCTGCTAGAAATCAGACTGAAGACATGATGATAACCAGTGTGCCTGTGAAAGAACAGACTCTAGTCTACCTGTGTTTGAACCTCTTTCTGTGTGCCCCAGACCTTGGTGGTTTGCAGGACCACTTCCTCCTCAATGTTTACACAGAAATGGCTCCCCAACTGGACTGTTTCATGTCACATCCTGGGTGATACTGTTAGCCACCCTCTCAACAACAGCGGCATAAGGCGTGAATAAGGAGGTCCACTTTCTTCACTATGTGCTCAGTATTCTGTGGGCTTCAATATTAAGTAAAATTACAAATGCACATGATTAAACTATGGATGGCCTCCTATGGATGCTTTCTTCATAGCTAGGAACAGTATATTCTCCTATGAAGTATGACATCTCTTCTGCAGACATTTTATGGCATAATAGAAATGTGGGTCTATACAAGATAACCCAGTACAATCCCTGTCAACTTGTCCAGCAACTAACAGACAGGGACAGTTGGAAAGGTGTGAACAATGCCACTGAGCCCTTGCTTATACTGCCACTGCTGACCAATGGGTAGCCCCCCAAAGAGGAAATTTAGCAGAGAACATGACCCTATTGCTTCTCAATTTCCTGCCAGTGGAACAGTTGCCAGAAGGCTGAGGGTAAAGAATATCTTTAAAAGTCTAGAAAAATATCTTGCTGTGGTCACAGGAATAAACCAGAGACCTCTCATGGAAGGAGGCGTCCATAGCAGATTAGGTCAGAGCTTCAGTTTTTGAAGCTTCACACAGAACTTACTTAGGATCATTGGCTGAAAGGGATAAAGATCTGGATTCGATGACTTCCCGCCTCAAATGAGCACATATGCTGCATGCTGGGACTTGGGTGATGGAGGGCCAGGCTGGTGGCTGTTCTTTCCAGGTGTAGGGAGTGAAGGGTTTATAGTGACCCCAACACAAGTGTGGTCAGAAAGACTGATGGTGCCTAGTCCCCATCCCTAAGCTGCCCACAAGCCTTTCCTGGGTCTGCAGAGAAGGACACCCAGAAGGGCTGCGCTCACTCCTTGCTTGCCAACTTCTCCCTCCAACTAGGAAAGTTTCCATCATTATGATGAAACGAGTCAGCTATTTTGAAATGCCTACGGAAGAATTTTCCTCTCCATGCTCCAGCCCCTCCCGCCTGCTCCCTCCCTTTCTTCTTTTAGTTCTCCTCTTTCTTCTACCCTTTCTCCTTCCCTTCCCCTGCTTCCTCCTCTTCTCCTGGCAGCCTTTCCTCCCCTGAGAGCATGCCACCTCGAGGCTGAAGGAGGAAAGGAACAGGAGCTGGTGTAAAGAAGTCCCAACAGACTGCAAAGTGAGGACGAGAGATGTCATTGCTTCTCGGAGTCAAAATCCCAGGAGCATGGGATTAGTAGAGACACAAAGCAGGTCAGACAGGTGGGGCAGGCAATCCCTGAGCAGAAAGCTTGCTTCTGGCTTCCCTGGCTGCAGCCTAGGGAGGGCGGAGGGAGCATCCAGATGTCCAGGTCTCGGGGAGCGCCCAGACCCTGAGGACGCATGTGTCAACCCACGTCCTTCTGCATGCCACCTTGGGAAGGCACAGAGGGGCTGAACAGACTGAGCAGACCAGTGGCCAGCAGACAAGCAGGATAGGAGGCTGAAGAATGCATGTCTGGCCAAACCTGAAGCCACCTGTGCCAGCACCCCCCACCTCCAAACAGCAGGCAGGTCAGGACATGAGTGGGGAAGCGCTGGCATCAGGCTAGATCGACCACTCTGCACAGGAGACAGGTGAGAACATAAAGGAAGCAGCACAAGCCAGAAACCCCTTAGTGTTCATAGCTTCCCTGAATCGCAGGCTTGAAAGACAGAAGGGAGAGACTACCCTCGAGGAGGGAGAAACAGGCCTGTTAGAGAAGTCAAATCTCAAATCAACTTCACGTTTACCTCCAAGGACAGTGAGTTAACCCAGAAAGTGTACCTCATATAAGGAGAACCTAGGGCCCTTTAATCTGGTGCTTAGTCCTTTTCCAAATGTGTATTGAGCACCTACTGTGTGTGCATGTGCTGGAGATTCAGCTTCGAGAGAGACCAGCCTGTGTGCAGCCCATATCTCTGCAGGGGAGATGGAAATACATTTGGAAAGATGATAGGAGAGTGTTGTGGGCTAAACGTGTGACCTCAAAATGTATGTGCTAAAGTCCTAACCCCAGGAACCCAAAGGTGGCTGTATTTGGAAATGGAGCCTTTAAGGAAATGATTCAATTAAAATGCAAAAATTAGGTGGGGCCCCAATCCAATACAATGGCAATATGACTGGTATGCTTATAAGAAGAGAGTATTAGGACACAGGAAGAGACACCAGGGACGTGGTCACACAGAGGAAAGACCTTGTGAGGATACAGCCAGAAGGCAGCTGTCTGCAAGTCAAGGAAAGAGGCCTCAGCAGAAGCCTCCAGCTTCTAGCCTTCAGACCTCCAGCCTCCAGAACTGAAGAAAATAAATGTCTGTGGTTTAGGCTGCTCAGCCTGAAAATGCTGTTATGGCAGCCCTAGCAAACTGATACAAACAGTCGTTGTATTATGAGCAATAACATAATACGTTGTATTATGGCAGATAAATTTAAAAATATGAGTCAGGTGGTTAGAAGCAGGGTACAGGGATAAGAAGTGGCAGTGAGGGCTGTTTTAGATAGGGTGATGGGGCTAGACTTCTCAGAGGGAGCAGCATCTCTGCAGCGCTGTGACTCTTGTGAGGCAGCAAGCCACTAAAGGTTTGGACATCCTGGAGAACAGGTGCCAAGGCCTGAGGTATTCAGGTGACAGTGTTGGACTTGGGGGCAATTCTTCCCCCTTCCTCCAGGAGGAATGGCCATCTCCTCCACTGCACTCATGCAAACAATTCAATTCTAACTCCTTCAAGGTACATCTCCAAAACCACTTACCGTATTCCACACTGACTACTACAGCCAAGGTTAAACTCTCCATCTTTGGAATTTCCATGCCTTCTTAAAAATACAGGCAGACCTCAGAGATACTGCAGATTCGGTGCCAGACACTGCAAAAACATGAGTATCCACAATAAAGTTAGCCACAATTTTGTGGTTTCCCAGTGCCTATAAAAATTATGTTTATATATACTGTAGTCTATAAACATGCAATAGTATTGTGTCTAGAAAAATCCAGTGTACATACCTTAATTTAAAAATATATTGGCTCAGCACCTGTACCACAGTGGTTATAGTGCCAGCCACATGCACCAGGGTGGCAGGTTCGAACCCAGCCCAGGCCAGCTAAACAACAATGACAACTGCAACAACAACAAAAAATAGCTGGGTGTTGTTGCAAGCGCCTATAGTCCCAGCTACTCGGGAGGCTGAGGCAAGAAAATCACTTAAGCCAAAGAGTTTGAAGTTGCTGGAGCTGTAATGCCGCAGCACTCTACTGAGGGCGACATAGACTCTGTCTCAAAAAATAAAATAATAATAAAAAATAAAACTATAGTCAGTCCTGGGTTACAGATGAGATATGTTCCCAAGAATGTTTTTAGGTTGGATTTGGAGGTTGCTCAGATCCCTGATGAACAGTGCATTATTGTAATAATGATGATGATAATAATAACAATACTATAATGTTTCACATGTGGAAATTACAGTGTGGTATGATACTGTAATAATAATGCCCCGTCCTGTAATAATAAAATACAGAAATTATTGTGCCCTTTCTTTTAATTCAAGCAAACAGAACAGAAAAACAAACTCATTTTAAACAAACTCTTTTAATTCAAACAAACAGAACAAAAAAACTTTTGTTTAGATAGGAGATAGAAATTGTTGGCTCAGCACCTGTGGCTCAAGTAGCTAAGGTGCTGCCAGACACATACACCTGAGCTGGTGGGTTCAAATCCAGGCTGGGCCTGCCAAACAACGATAGCTGCAACCAAAAAATAGCCGGGTGCTGTGGCAGGCGCCTGTAGTCCCAGCTACTTGGGAGGCGGAGGCAGGAGACCGCTTGAGCCCAGGAGTTGGAGGTTGCTATGAGCTGTGATGCCAGCACTCCACCCAGGGCGACAGCTTGAGGCTCTGTCTCAAAAAATAAATAAAAATAAAAGAAAAGAAATTGCAAAAAATAATCTTAAAGGTTAACACTCATCTGGTGTTGCACTAACAGTAGGTTAATAGGATTGTTGTGTTCATTCTGGTCTTCTAACCACATCAATGAGAACTTCCCATTCAATAATTAACCCTGTCTGCTGCTTAGTCGTCACTGATGCTTTCTTTGGAGCTCTGCCCTTCATATGTTCCATTGCCCTCACTTTATCCTTTATTCTCATCCCTACGGTCTAGTGACTGAAGCCTAATGCTCTCCCAGCACCGTCGGGCCTTTCTCAGGAGCTTAACTATCTCATTTTAATTTCCATTGTAATGTCCATAAGGGTTAAACACAGTCTCACAAAATTGAATAAAAAAGTTAAAATGAAAGTGGTTCTGGGTGCACCCCAAGAGAGAGAGTGGGCAGGAGTAAAAATGCTGCGCCCAGCCCTGCCTACCTGTGCCCTGCCCACCCACGTAGGTTTGTTCACATGTATGGAAGAAACTACTTCCCCATGTATCAATTTATTTAATTATAAATTATCCTTCTGGGGAGCCTTGGGAGCCCATTGGTCAGTATGGAATGCTAAGTCAGGCGGGTTGTCTGTAACCCGGGGACTGCCTGTACTTTATTGCTATAAAATGGTAACCATCATCTGAGCCCTCAGCAAGTCCACCTTTTTGCTGGTGAGGGCAGCACCCGGAAGCAGCTGTCTGCGTGTCCTGAGAGGAAGGAGAATACTGGTTTTGAGAGAGCTTGTCCTCTGCTGGTGGAGCTGGCGAGTGAATCCACTGACAGATGTGAGGACTCAATTACCCAAATTGGTCTCAGCGTTGCACACTTGGGCGCTGCTACCAGCAGAGGGGGAACCTGAATGAAGCCTACAAGACACGTGCTCTTCACTAGAAGTGGGTTTATGATAGGCCTGCCTGCCTTTTTTTTGGACACATTAGCTAAGAATGTTTATACTTGCATGTATGTACTTGAAAATGTATTTAGATAATGTGAAAATGAAGTGGGAACATTAAAAAAAAGAGAGTAAACATGAAGTTCAGTTAAAAAGAAATTTGCTTGTCCTAATTCATTATGTTCTTGGCCAGCATGGAGTCTATGCTCCCTCCCCTCATAATAACAATTAATAAAAACTATATTGATTTCCCGAACTCTAATTTTTTGAAAAGTAACATCTAGCACAATGTTGAATACAAGATTTCATTCTTTATTATGAAGGTTTTGTCTTTTCAAAAACAATGGTGTTTTCATCACTCTGGCCTGACAAACTCCACCAGCACCTGTCTAAACATTCTTACCTTTTAAGGAAGAATATCAGTTCCTGAGAATTCAATTTTAAATCTCCTGCACATAAACACCTTGATTTATGGGAACAAAGTTACGCCCAAATGCCACATCCCAACTTAATAAAATCTTCTTTTGAAGATACCGTACTCTCTTATTTATTGCATGTTATATCTGTAACTTCTGGCCAAGAACAACAAAATGTATGTATGAGGACTCTTCATCCCATTTCATTGTTGTGTTGAAGAGAAAATCATAACCCTGGGAGGGATGGCAGACCCGGGGTAGTCACAAGAGGAATGGCCTGGGTGATACGGAAAGACTGGGTTTTCTTGTTTGTTCACACTCCTGACACACTCCCACTTTGCACATTTTTGTTAATATTTATATGATCATCTCAGAGATGTTGGCCAGCTCAAGAAGACTAGTCATCTGATGGTCTTTATTCCCCATCCACCCTGGCTACTAATCTGATGGTACCTGTAAAAGAACCCTAAAGAAAATGAACTACACCTAAGCCTATAGCTCACACCTGAACAGAGAATCACCTGGAAGCTTAAAGCCACAGAAGCCCTGGTTCCACTGGGGCTGGGGACCTGGAATCTGGGTTCACAAGCTTCCCAGATGATTCTGATTTGGGAAGCACTTAGCCAGGAAGACCTTGTAAGACCGTGCTGGTCCTGGCAGGGTGACTCTCATATCTACAAGGTTAAAGCCTGTTTCTCTGACAGTATTTGAACTCCTGATTGTGCAGCAGAGGGGTTTCTTTGATACCGAAAAGCAATGCTGAGGATGAACCCAGAAACCCAAAAGACATGAGGAAGGGGCACCATCGTCACAGAGTCCTTTTAGGACCCCTCCATCCCTCATTATCCCTTTGCACCTTGGATGATTTAAGGAAACAGCTGGAGAAACAGACACCAGACAGATGTCCCGAATATCAGCACTGGCCATGAACACAACAAGCCCACAAAACCCTCATCGTTTCCAAGATGGGACTGGCCTTCTCACTCTTTTTTCCATTCCACTCTTAGCTTCCCTCTTGAAATTTCCTCTTGCTCTGAGTCACTGGATATATTCCAGCGAACTGCACTTGTGCAAGCTAGCTCTGGGAGGCGAAGGGGACTCCCTCATGCCAGGATCCCTCCCCAGGACTGAGGCATTAGGCCTCTCCTCCTCTTTTTCTCCCTAGCAGAGAACAAAAACTGCTGTGGCTGAACTGGAAGTTCCGTGAGGCAATCTGCGGGAAGTCTAACCATGTGAGGAAACCCTAACCACTGGGGAAACGCGTGATTCTCCGACTCCCCCTTTACATTGAAAATGTCTGTAAGTCACGGACGTTGCCCATTTGCCTCTGACCTTTCAAGTTGCATAAGTGGACTCTTGCCAAAAAGAAAAAAAAAATCCTCAAATTGCAGTTTTCAATCGAACTTAGTACGATCTAGGCAGTTCTGCATTCTAACTCTTTTACTTGTAGATATTTGAGCGATGGATTATCAGAAAGGAAAGCGGGCTTTAGAATACATCTCTTCCAGTCCAAGTGGGTATTCTCAGCTTTGTCTTCCGTATACAGAAGAGGAGGGCTGACAGCAGGAGGCCACCATTGGGGGTCTAGGGCAGAGGAGTGACTTTTTGCTTGTTTCTTTGCCTTTAAGAAAGCAAAGAAAGAAGGAAAGAAAAAGAAAAAAAAACTCCTCTTAACTCTAAGGATATTCAGCAACAGGACATAGGAATATTTATTCCATAATTTACATTTTCTTCTCTTTTGTCATTGCTGGAGTGTTTTATTATAAGACTTTGCTTCGGAGCAAACAAGTCAGAGCCAACTGTGCCCAGTGTGGTCAGCTCAGATCCTCTCTGGTTTCCTGTCAGCCCTGCCAGCATAGACCCCTGTGGCCTCTGCTCCTCCCCCTCCCTGCAGCGCTCCCATCCCTTAGAAAACAAGCCTGCAGTCCTTCATCTTTGCCATGTGTTTTCTTGTCGGGGGTAATTAGGTCTTTTTCCTGCCCCACCTGCCATCTCTTTTGTTTGTCTAAGCTGCCCTCCTGGCAAACAGCAGATGGCCTGGGGCCAGCACTGTAGCTGTGAGCTGCAGGGGTGGCGCAGGTGAGGAGTCCAGAATGGGCAAGGACATGTGGGCTTACCAGAAGGTGAAGTTTATGCTGCCAACCTTAGAGTGAAAGCTGCGTGAAACTTTACTTTCTACACCTCTTCATCAGAGTCCATGTCGGAGAGCCCACGTTGGAGTGGGAAGTTGCTGCCTACAGTTCTCTGCCCTCTACCTGGCTGGGACTGTGGTCTCTGGTACCTTAATCGCCTACAAAATGTGTGCTGTCAAGAAGAAAGTGAGAAGGTTGAAAAGAAAAAGAGCGAGGGGCTCAGTGATGTGAGTTAGGAGGAGAGATAGGCCCAAGGGTGTGGTCACAGGGACGTCACCTCCCTAAAGAGTCAAGCGTCTGATTTCTTTGCTTTATATTATGCGAAGCCAACTTAAATATCAAAATTATGTGTTAGGTTATTTTTTAAGAATATTGAATGGGGAAGTGTGTGATTCGAGGCCATTCCGATGCTACCAAGGAGGCCAGTGTTGAGACCACAGACCTGCAAACTCTGACGTCAGTGTCTGGGAGGAGATACCCTGTTTCTGAAGCCAACCCCACACCCTCACTACCCTAATCTTTGTTCTTACATTTGTGCCAATTCTTTTAAATGTAGCAGCAATATCTGAGCTATCCAGAGTTAAGAAAGGCTTCAAAATGTAAAACACAGGACTCATTTACAGTAAAAATAACTAACATTCGTCAAGTGGTCATTATGCCAGGCATAGGCTCCAGACTTCACATAAGTGAGTTCCCAACAACCTTCTCCAGGTACTGCTCTTATCCCCATTTCATAGACTTAGAAACAGAGGCAATAAAAAGGTTAAGTGACTTGGAAGGTAATCTGGCTACTAAATGATAGAGTTACACTTTGAACCAGGTACTCAGGATCCAAAGCCTAGGTCTCCTAACCATGGCATTATTGGTTTTGATAAGAGAATGTGGTTATAGCCAGAATAGAATTATTATATCTTATGTGTTGGCAAAGCCCAGATAATTGAATGCTGGCTATGACTTGCAAGCATTTGATCCTATGCCTGAACTACTTTATTCGATCTTGTTAACACCCCAGAAGAGAGGACTGTGGTGATTCTGGTTTTTCAGATGAGAAGGTTCAGGAAGGCTGAATGGCTCACCCAAGATTGCAGAACAAGTTTAGTACTCAACGATCCCTGAGTCTGATCCTGGAGTCCCAGAGCTTAATGAAGCAGCTCATCTGGTATGGATTAACCAAAGCCTCCCTGCTCAGAACTGGGTTATGATCTTAGGCATTTCTGAGATAGTCAACCTGGAGGGTATAAATTAAATTTCTTGTCTGGGGCCTCAGGAATCCAAATGGCTCTGTATGAAAATCAGACTGATCACTTTGGCACAGGTAGCTCCATGCCTAGTGCATCCCCCAGCATGGCTTTTTTTTTTTTTTTTTTTTGTTTGAGACAGAGTTTCATTATGTCACCCTCAGTAGAGTGCCATGGTGCCACAGCTTACAGTAACCTCAAACTCTTGGGCTTAAGCGATTCTCTTGCCTCAGCCTCCCAAATAGCTATAGGTGCCCGACACAACAGCCGGCTATTGTTTTTGTTGCCATTGTTGTTTTAGCTGGCCCGGGTTCAAACCCGCCAGCCTTGGTGTATGTGGCGGGTGCCCTAGCCACTGAGCCATGGGCACCACCCCCAGCATGGCTCTTAACATGAGGAATTAAAGCATGAATATATGAATCCTTCGTGAACTTTCTAATTGTCCCTCCTTACTGATGGCATTAATGGAAATGCATCTGCCTCTAATTAACATTTTTCCAGCCAACCTGGATTGATATCTTACTTAGATTACTAGGCCATATACTGCTCCCTAAAGAAGGGCCGGTTCTTGTTTGACTCAACTTCAGTTAATGCACTTTCTGTGTCTTTGTCTGTAAAATGAGATTAATTCTAGAACCCTGTGCTGTAGCATTCAGTCCATTCACAGTGTATGTGTCTGGTACTTCTCCACAAGGATTCCTTCTGGATGCACAATTTCCTGGTGCTGTGAGTTCTTGGTCTGCCTCTTGAAGGGTTTGTTCAGGCAATATTTATACTTACTATTGCTACCTGAGATGCCAACCCAAACTCGGTCATTTCAAGCACCACCATTTTATTACATTCATGGATTTTGTGAGCCAGGAATTTGGAGAAGGCATGGCAGGATCTTTCTTTGTTCCATACTATATGAAGCCTCAGGTGAGAAGACTCAAAGGCTGGGGGTGACTTCATAGCTGGTGCTAAGATGTATCTTTGTTCCTTCAGGCTGCTTTTAGCAAAATGCCTCAGACTAGGTCATTTATAAACAACCAACGTCTATTGCTCAGAGTGCTGAAGGCTGGAAAGTCCAAGATCAAGGCACTAGCAGATTCAGTGTCTGGTGAGGGCTTGCTCTCTGCTTCAGGGATGCACCTGCGTCCTCATATAGCAGATGGGGCAAAAAAGCTTGCTCTGGCATCTTCTATAAGGTAATGCACCCATTCACAAGGCACCACCCTCTGTCACCTACTCTTCTCAAAGCACCCACCTCAACATATGAATTTGGGGCAGTTACAAATATTTAAAACACAGCAAGGTGCATTCACTTTCGTGTCTGGAGCACAGCATGGGCTGGGGACCCTTGCCAATCAGAGCACTTACATGGGGCCTTCCAAGTAACATAGCCTCCTCCCAACACAGCAGCTGTAAGGTGGTCAGAATTTTTAGAGTGGCTCAGAATCCAAGTGTGAGTACTCCAGCGGACAGGGTGGATGCTTCATCACCTTTTATGACAGCCATGGAAGTCACATGGCATCACTTCCTTAATCCTGTGTATGTTTCTCATATCTGGAAAATGTACACAGTGTTAGAGGATTAGAGGGATTAGACCACACTTCTTGATGGGAGGGTGGCCAGGTGGCATCACAGAATGGCACTATCGCAGCCACTATTGGAAATCAGCTGAGTACAAGAAAATGAATGGGAAATCACAGGATTTCCTTGCCCACTAAGTAAACCAGTGACCTTAATACTGAAAAAAAGAAAAGAAAAAGTAATTCATTAAAATCTTTGAGAGAAAGCCAACTTTCCAGTGTTCCAGACTTGCATGGTACTTTGAGAAAGGTCACAGAACATGTGGAGGAGGAGTTACAGAATTACAGCTGACGCCGCTGCCCTAAAATGAGTTGGACAAGCCACTGCAGACAGAGAGTTAGTTGGGGAGGGCCCTGTAGAAGGTTTGGAACATGGACTTATGGAATGGATAGGGAGTTAGCAAATGCTGCAGGGTTAGAATGATGAAAGGAGACAATCTGAACAGGTCCAGGATAGAGCCATATTCTTGGCAGTGGATTCCCTGGTAAGCAGCAATTAATACTTAATATAAGAACAACACTCTATTATATATGTGATTATGCTGAAGTCATAGTTATGCTTGAGTTGTATTTTTAGGTATAAGCAGATTTCTGTAATTTTTGCCTGTCCATGAGTCCTCCCCTTTTCTGCTGGTAACAGAGTGGCCTGTCCACCTGAGAACTATTGATCCCCTCCCTGGTGGTGCTGTGAAATGCGGGTCCTGGCCCTCTGCTCTGAGCTCATGGTCCAGGCTGGCGTCCTGCCATGATGCATGCAGTGAGTGGCTAACACTTGTATTGGGGGGGGGTGTCTTTAATGTGGGACCAGAATCCTTTCTTGGGGATTATCCTGGCTACTGAGAGAGAGAGAATTCTCTTGTTTTGAGATTGTGTGTGCTAAGGATCATATAAACTAGCCATGCTGAGAGACAGAGACAGAGTAATGATGTGACATTTTCTGAACTGTTGGGAAATAGCTATGTTTGGAGCCAGAGCTAACTGTGTCAATGAATTCTCTTTGTAACCTATACTAATTCTAGCTTGGATTCTGTCCCTTGTAACCATAGGGTCCTGACTTACATGTTGGTATATAAGCAACACCCCCTACAGTCCCCTGGATGGAAAAGTGCCTTTCGGTGTAGCTAGAAATGGTGGTCAACACCAGGGAGCTCCTAAGTTCCAACACCATCAGGATTCCCGAGTTCTCCTGGGTAGAAAGGTGAGTAGCAAACCTCTCTGCTGGTTCATGCACTTGAGAAATACTAGGTTGTGATATGAGAAACAGGGACATCGCTATACTAACAATGGCTGGATACTCTCTAGACAGACCTCATGCATATATTCTTGGCCTTCAGACCTGAACCATTAACATCACACATGTCCTTTTCCTTACTAGCAGGGCTTTAGTGGGCTGGGATCATAGAGAAAGGTTTGCGAGGGGAAAAAAAAAAAAGTTCCTTAAAAATAGAAACTGTTTTTCTCTGGTGCAGATTCATATGGTCACATTCATAGCTATTATTTTTAAGATGTCAGAACTGAGATTTCAGCTCTGCTCCTGAACATCATGTGGCACAAGGTGTGGGGCTGGAACCTGGCTCCTGCCAGCTCCCAGGCTGTGTCTCCAGGAGTTGGAAGTTCTGAGGCCAGCACCGTGATCAAGACCTCTCTTTGCATTTTTGTGAAGTTGTAAAGAGGTCACTTTTAACACTTTTACCTCCTTTTCCTTGCTTTTTCTTCCCTCTGTCTCATTAAGATTTACTATATCTGCAAGATGTGACTGAGCAAGGCATCTGTATTTCAGTTCTTGTACCTATTTGCTGACTCATTTTAATGGAATAATACAATAGACTTATTCTTAAGGTCGTGGACACGACACACTTCTATGGCTTCTTGAGGACTACTGTTAAATTTTTCCAAAATACAAATTTGCTTGAAATTTATACATATACTCTATGTATGTAAACTTACTATATACACATATAAACCAATAGTACATGTTTTAAAAAACCACATAGCTTTTAAAAAGCTTGTAGAAACAACGAAACCCTTGAGCTTCTTGTTCTAAGATTTCATTTATTTTACCTAGTTCTTATGATATTTCTTATTATGTTTCTAAATAATATGCCCTTTCTACTCTTTATCATTTTAGACATTATCTTTTGACTTCCTGTTACAATAGATGAAAATTTGTCTCTGTTACTCTTACCTACCCACATTTTTATCTCCTTCCATCCTAGCAAAAGGGTATGTCACAATTTTTTCAATCTTATTAAGACTATGTCAATATTGCTCACTGCTGGGCCAAGAAGTATAATGTAATATGTTTTCTTTCTTATAAAACTATTTTTTCTTCCTGGAGTTCACTGCCTCATTTTGTTCCCTTGATGGGTTTTCTATGTGCCTACATTTAATGTTTTCCCAAGTTGCACCATCAGCTCCACCAGGTGCCCAAGATATTATTTTCCAAATGCTCAAATTCATTAATGAATAATTAATCCGTTTTTCTCCCTGGAGTCCTCCCAGAACTCTCTGTCTTCCCAACCTGGGATGATTGCTGTCTAGGCCTGCTGCCCAGCTGTCATCCTTAGGGTGTTATGATGGTTCTCTGTCTCTCTGTCCATCTTTGTCCCTCAGAGCCTGGGTCCGTCTGGGGTCAGGCTTCATACAGTAAGATGGCTGTTGGCTATTCTGGCCAAAGATCCTCTAGGGAAAATAATTAACTTCTCTCTTATAACATTCATATTCCAAGCCCAGGGAGGGCTCTAGCTGGATTTGTGTGTGTGTCGTTGGCCCTTTCTTGTATGGAAGAGATGGGGATGCTTTGAAGGCCCTGTGAGAGGCATCCCCTTTAAGAGGACCTGGGACCTGGAAGAAGTAGACACTCCTTGAAAGAAGGGGACTGAGCAGATTCACCCCACGTGGCCACTGCAGGGCTGAATCAAGAAAAAGCAGATGGAGGGGCACTAGCTTGGGATCCAGGGCACCAGGGTTCTGCTCTTGGTTACATGTACTAAGCAGCTGGAAGACCTTTAGATAGTGGATTGGCCTCTTTGCCTCAGTGTTCATTCTTTTCGAAAGAGGAATCTAACTTTGAGTAATACAACCCAAGATTCCAAGATCTTACTCTCTATTCAATAAGAAATTGTAATATCAAGGGCGCTCTAACTTGGACTTACATGTAGATCGCAAAACAGTAATGGAAGATAATAGTGGAACCGGAAAGGAACAAAACTCTCACTATGGATGAGCGAGCCATTGTTGAATGCTTTGTTTGCATTAACACATTAATTTTCAAAACTCTATAGTTTTCTCATTGATCTACTTCAAAACATCCTCTTACATTTCTCTGCTTCAGTTTCCTCATCTGTAAAATGGGGATAATAATCTTACTGACATTCTGAGGATTAAATGAGATGATACCCGTGAAGCTCTTGAGAATTGCCAGGAATATAATAACCACTCAGTAAACTTCATTGTGATTATCAAGCTGTTCTTCTTGGTTTTCTCCATACTTGGCATTTTAGGAGGGAAGCTTTCTCTCTCTGCTAACTCACTCCTTCTGCCTCTACCTTTCCTCATCCAAAGATGTTTTCCAATTTCTTTTATTGCTGGCGTTTCTTTCTTTGATTTTCTGCGTCCTTCTTTCTTAGTTAGTCTCGTCATTTTAGGGTAGAGAAGGCATTTGATGTAGTCAGGCAACCTAACAGTTAACCACTACCTACCAGTTTTTAAGTTTTGGTAATTAAACATATTTTCTTGTTTTTAATCTTGTTTTATTTAACCTATGACATTTTTAAAGGCTCTCAGTTAATTGTGTGAGCTTCTCTTCCTCATCGGTGGAGTGTGACTAATCATATGTAATTTCCAGCCTGGAGTCTGGAACATGGGAAGGGCTGAATGGATATTTATGTTGCACCCTCCCATCTTTATTTTCTTTATCTTAATGTAGCTCGTGATTTCTGGCTCTGGGTAGGCACTAAATAAGCTTCATCTCAAACTGGGCAAGGTAATGGAAGCAATGCAGCTCCTCTCCTTCATCCAGAAAGACATTGGTGAACAGGGTTTATTTCACAGGGTTTAAATTATGGGCAGAGACCACAAGAAGGGCTGTGTGTAAGAACATTCTGTCACATGGTAAAGGGGTAAACCATGGCTGAAGATGGGAGGCAGATGAATGAACCAAAGGATTCTTGGTTGATGTGTTGCCCGAGAAAGGGTAGATCATACCATGACCTGGTAGTAACCCAAAAGGCAGCTTCCAAGGGCTCTTGTCACTGACTCATTCATTCATTCTGCAAATATATGTTGAGTGATTGCAAGGCCTCAAGAGCTAAAGGTACCTTAGTGATCAAGACAGAAGTCTGTGCTTCCACAAGTACCCCATTGCACTGACACGGGGTAAAATAGCTTTGCCTGACACCACAAATTTTATTCAGTATCACATAAATGTTCTATCAGCCCAACAGCTCTTCCTAACTCTATTATCTTTGCTAACTTCCCATACTTGCCCTGAACTAAAAAGCAAAATGTTGCTATCCCAGCTTCCCCTGTAGCCAGGGTAGTCACATGACATCACTCTACACAGTGTTACTTAAGCAGTTGTCTGTTGAGGGGTTCTGGGAAGGAATTTGCTTTATCTCATGGAAAGGATGCGGCATGCAGCTAGTGCTGCCTCTCCCTTCTACCTTCTCTGCCTTTGAACACGATGCTCACAGCTTCAACTGCCGTCAAGATGGAAGAACCAAGAGTGTCACAGGGCTGAGCAGCAGCACCAGCAGGGTCTGCCTCTGGACTGCCTGGGTTCTGAGACCCTTATTTATTTTCTCCACCATAATTTACGTTTGTTGTTAGTCATAGCTAAAAACGTTTTTACCTGACACATCAAGATAGCAATCAACATAATTCTTTCGCTTTTATTTTCCTCCAAAGTGTTCCTAAATTAATTCTTTTTCTAAAAATTTAAGTAGCTATTGACTAGTCACTTCCTTAAAATGTTTAGCACGGCAACAAACATCTCTTAGGAATCACTGTGGCATAAAAAGCCAGTTTGTCATTCATTACCAAAACCTTTTCTTTTTTTTGAGACAGAGTGTTGTTTTGTCGCCCTCGGTAGAGTGCGGTAGCATTACAACTCACAGCAACCTCAAATTCTTGGACTCAAGCAATTCTCTGACCTCTGCCTCCCAAGTAGCTGGGACTACAGATGCCTGCCACAATGCCTGGATATTTTTAGAGATGAGGTCTCATCTCTGGCTCAGGCTGGTCTCGAACCTGTGAGCTCAGGCAATCCACCCACGTCGGCTTCCCAGAGTGCTAGGATTACAGGTGTGCGCCACCACACCTGGCCTAATAAAAACTTTTTAAATGTTCATCAAAATATGTATATTCCAGCTCAGATTCAAAATAGGACTTTGACAATGACATGAACTGAACATGGCTGCTCTCTTAAGCCTCAGAAGTGCAGGGATGTTAACTCCAACATAAAGGTTGGAAAAAGTGGAAGAGTCTATAACCAGCTCAGAAAAAGGAAAGAACACAAATCCAGGGAAGACACAGACATCCTGAACAATGCCCAGGTCCATAAGGCTTGCCGAACATCCATGCCTGATCATTGTGAGATTAACGTTCCCATTGGAAAGCCAATCCAGAAAGTCGTGGAAATTTAGATTGGAGCAAAGGCTAGTACAATGACAGAAATCCTAGTATTACAGACTAGAGCTCAGCAAACTATGGCCAGTAGACCAAATGTGGCCTGGCACCTGTCCTTGTATGGCTTGTGAACGAAGAATTGTTTTTACTTTTGTAAATGGTTGAAAAGTAATCACAAGAAGAATATTTGGTGACATATGAACATTACATAAAATTTACATTTCAATACTCATAAATAATGTTTTATTGGAATATAGCCAGGTTCATTTGTTTATAAACTATCTCCAGTTATTTTGGTCCTTCAATAGCAGGACTTTTTGTGGTTGTCACAGGCAGCACATGGCTTGAAAAGCCTCAAATATTTATGATCTGGCCCTTTACAGAAAGTTTTCCAAATTATTAGATTTAGGTCCTGAGTACCGTCCATGTCACCTGATACAGCTATAGTCCCTTAAATCTCAGCTATTACTCAGGTAAGAGGATCAAACCAGAGGAGGTGGAATCTCTACAACAGCAACGTCCCCACAGTTCTTAGGGGATAGTACATTAAAATAACATTTAAAAATTAGGCCAGTAATCAATAATTTTGGAAAGTTTAGAAAATACTGGAAAGTATATAATAGAGAATAAAAATAGCCTTTGATCCCATCACCCATATTAATTATTATTCTGGGGGTTATTTTGTACATAAACATTGTTGTATGAAAATTTTCTGTACACATATTAGTATTGTTTCAGTTGCAACTGATAGAAAACTTACCTTAAATAAGGCATAAGCTAAAAGAAACCAGAGTAGGGAGGAATGTGGGGGCTCATGTATCAGATCGCAAGACATGGATGTACCGTTGAAGGTATGGCTGGATTGAGGAGCTCAAACAATCTACCATGGCCTTTTCTCCACTTCCTCCATAAACATTTCATCACCAGGCAGACTCTTTCCTCAGTGACCAAAGCCCCATCCACATCGCAGCAAGCCTAATGGGAGAAAAGAGAATTTCTTTTCAGAAAGAAAAAAATAAAATGAGTCTTTCCGATGTGTATCAGTCTGTTCAGGCTGCTATAATAAAATACTTTAGATGGGATAATTTACAAATAATAGAAAATATCTTTCACAGTTCCGGAGACTGGGAAGTCTGAGATTTAGATGCCAGCAGATTTGGGGTCTGGTGAAGGCCCCCTCTGCTTCATAGATAGCACCTTGTTGCTGTGTCCTCATGTGGCAGAGGGTCTGAAGGAAGGGGTGGCGTCGCTCTCGTCAACCTCTCTTACAAGGTTGAATTCTACTTATAAAGCCTTGATCACCTCTTAACACTATCGCACTGGAGATTACGTTTCAACGTGAATTTAGGCAGGAAGCGATGGTGATGGGACCACATTCACACCATCGCACAGGGTCATTCACTTATTTTTGAGACTTTATTTTCACTGCTTCCTGGTATTTATTTAAATGCTCCACAAGTTTCAAACCTATTAGAGGAAATTTTCATCTCAGCATTGTAATTGTTGGATTAGATGGGGTCTGAGAAATCATCCAGTGTATTCTATTCGTCTTACAGATAAAGGAAATTAAGGCCATACAGGATGAGCAATTATGTACTGCCATTCAAGTGGTTGATGGTGGAGAGCCGGAACCAGAAGTTTCCGAGATTCACTGCCCTCAGCCAACTGCTCTGTCTTAATATCAATCCTGAAGCAAAACTTTAGACCAGAAAAGCAGTCAGCTAGTGAAGGTTGCCAGCCCCAAGGATCCTCAAAATGAATGAGTCAGAGAAAAAGAGCAACCTGGTTTTCTTTCCTTTTCTTGGATTTACTTTTAGAAATGAGGCGGGGTGAGGGAAGATAAAACCAGAAAGGCTGCTGTTTATTTGTTCCTCTTTGACTAAACACATTTTTAAAAATATGCTTTGTTGTTTAATCCAGGAAAGTATCTAAAAGGTTTTAGAGATTGCAGCTCTTCATATATTTTTTACTTAATTATCAGATCATTTGGCAAAATTGTCTTTTCATCTGAACATTTCATGCGGCAAGGCTCCTGCTGTCCCTGCGATCTTAACAAGTGTACCAGGCTTGAAAGAGGAAGTATCATCCTTTAGAAGGCGAATTCTAATTTGTTGAAAAAATGTCTGAGTACTGAGTCCATTTTTAGAGGAAGCAAAGCAACTGTATTACAGACTTGGGGTGAGCTTTGGAAGGAGGCATAATTCCCACAGTCAGCAGTTGCTTAATATATGACCATTAGACAGTGTCATGAAGTCCCAGGAGACCTGAGGGAGACTGAGATCATTGTTCTTCCCCTCTAGGAGCTCGAAGTCAAGTGTGGAGAGAGACAAGAATTTGGACAAGTGTCTTACAGGGTAGTAGGTCCAGGGTACTTAGCAAGTCTGGTGGGAATGGTGGGCTGACTTGGGAGGCAGGAGAGACCAGCTTGCAGACTCATCTTGTGTGGTCCAGAATTGCTTCCCAAAGGACAGCAGGTTGAATAGAGTCGGGAAGGTCAGTGAGAGTCAGCCAGGTTGGTGCATAGCTCAGGTAGTGCAAATACTTAGGTCAAAGGCCAGAGATGGCGAGTGAGCATGTCTCTGTGCAAACTGCAGGCGGAGCAGGTACCAGGAATTTGGGAAAGAGTGAAGCCATCTAATGTGCTAAAAATTTTTCTTAAAATTAAGGAAATGGTAAGTTTGGGTCTGGACCAACACAAAATCACGCAGTTCTTCACACACACCACCCCCACGTCTTTCAGTTCCTTTTATGGCTCTGTGCTGGTCTCTTTCATCCCTCCAGCCTTCTGCAGAGCCCGCCAGCATCTGCTCTTAGAAAGTGCTGGGCCTATTGGCACTGACATGTAACTGAGTCACAGGACAGCATTGTCATTTAGTTAACTGATTTTGTTACATATCCAAAACGTCTTATAATTATTTTATTATTAATAAAGTTCAAAGCACAATTTATAATTATTTTATTACTAATGAATATTATTTTTCAATTAAAAGCACATTTTCATCTGTAGCCAAAGGCCCCTCCTTAGATAGCTTAAAGGCTCCAGCATAGGGAGTTGTAGAAACTTCTGCTGGTGCTGGCTGGACAGCTTTGGGATTCTGTGACTGTCCTGACTGCTGTGTCAGCCCCTCTTGGGCCTCTCCTGCTCTCTGCTGGTTGAGGCTTCGCACCTGACTCACCAGTCCTGCCTTGTGCTGGGGATTTTCTCAGCTTGGCTTGTAAAATGCCAGCATGCATTTGGCCTCACATCACTTGCATCCTTTGCTCCCCTTCCCACTGTCACCTTGGACTCAGGCTTCTCCACATGCCCTGACTGCCACATGCAGGCTGGCCCAGGCTCCTCCTAGCCACTGCTCAGCCAGGAAAAAGATTAGGTGTGGCTTTGGGAGAAACATGGAGTTCCTGGGAGGTGGTAGTTTTTACCACCCTGGAAGCTGGGTTCAAATCTTAGAATGTCATTTACTAGCTGATGACCATGAGCAAGATACTTTAAATCATTTGTGCTCCATTTCTATAAATATTGGGAATAATAATAGTGCTTATCTAAAATGGGGTTGTACGGCCGATGAATGACTACATTTAGAGCCTGGCGTGTTGTAAATGCTCAACTTCTAATACTGTTCTCTACTAGAAAAGCTGACCCTGTCTGATTTTGACTTTATGTAAATAAGAAGCAACATGGTTAGACACATTGCAGAAAGGAAGTGGAAAAATAAAGGTTTCTAGCATTCTAATGTTGCTGGATATCTACAGTGATGGCATAACGTTGTGAAGACCTGCGAATGGATAATGAACACATGAAAAGATGCTCAGCACTTTTTATCATAAGGAAATGCAAATCAAAAAAACAATAGTGAGATACCATGTCTCGCTCTCTAAGAGAGCTAGTATCAAAACAAAGAAACAAACAAAACCAGAAACAACAGGTAGAGAGTATGTGGAAAATTTGGAAGCTTCATATATTGCTGGTGGGAAAGTTTTCCACTGGGGAAAAGACTACAATGGATTGCTCAAAAAGTTAAACATAGAATTGCCATATGACCTGACAAATCCACTCTGGATACTTACAACAAAGAATTGAAAGCAGAGGCCTAACCAGATGCCTATATACCTGTGTGCAGAGCAGCATTATTCACACTAGCCACAGGTAAAAGCAACCTACGTGTCCATCAATGGATAAGTGGATGAACAAAATGTGGCATATGCATACAATGGAATATTATTCAGCCTTAAAAAGGAAGGAAATTATGACAATGCTACAACACAGGTGAACCCTGAGGACATTTTAGTAAGTGACATGATCCAGTCACAGAAGGACAAATATGTGTGATTCCACTTAGATGAGGCACCTAGAATGGTCAAGTTCACAGAGACAGAAAGAATTGTGGTTGCCTGGGGCTAGGGGAAGGGTAGAATGGGGAGGTAGTATTCAACGGGTGCAGAATTTCCATTTGGGAAGATGAAAAGAGTTCTGAAAACACATGTCCAGTGTTGGTGATAACTTACAAAGTGAAGGCACTTAATGCCACTGGACCATACACTTAAAAATGGTTAAAGTTAGATCAGATTAAAGATGGCGGCCGAGTAGCAGCTTCCCTGCAAGTGGGAACCGGGAGTCTGGGGAGACAAGACTCCAGGCATCTCTGGCTGGTGGGATCTGCCTATAATCATCCATTTGAGGATACAGGGAGCCAGCAAGGGACTTTTGAACCCCAAGAGGACGACAAAAACAGTGGAAAACTGGCAAGTGGTTGCGTGTGTTCAATTGACCTAATCATGCCGGCAACCGTGAGTACAAGCAGCAGTGAGACTGCAAACCAGAAAGGCCTTACCTGTGAACTATTTTGGTGTTCTTGGACCTGGCACTCGGTTGAACTGCCTTGGGGAGAGCTTGAGCAGGAGTGTGGAAAACTTTGGGCATTGTCTGGGGCCCCAGACTGAGCCACTAAGCTGGGCGCAGGAAGCCATTGTGAAAGAACTGCTCTGGCAAGCTCCGCCCTCAGGGTCCCAGAGCAAGGATTGGGCGGAACAAAGTAACCTAGTGACTAACCAGCCTAAAGGTGGGGAGTGAGCTGCCTTACAGCCTTAATCCTTAGGGGCAGAGTGATATGGTTTTGGCACACTGGAGCCGTGGGGTGTTGCCCTGGATAGAGTGCCGTGACGTCACAGCTCATAGCAACCTCAAAATCCTGGGCTTGGCGCTGCCCAGACCTCCATAAGAGCTGTGCAGTGACCCCGACCGGTGACCTGCACCCACCAGGCCTCCGCATTCCCTGACCAGGAACTGCGGGAGACAAACAACACTGCATCCTCCCTCCTGTGTCCTCCCAGCCTCCACACTAGCCCGTTCATCTGGCCAGGGACTCTGGTAGCTGCATGCCCTCTGGAGCCCTCCCTGCCTCTGCTCAGAGCCCTTCTCCTGTCCAGAGACTGATGGAGCCTTGGGCTCTCTGTGCCAAAGTCGCTGGGCCCCAGGAACTTCCAGAACCGTGCACACCACCCCCAGCCCTGTTGCTGGATCCGGGTGTGTCACACACCAGAGCTGCTTCCACAACCATAACTCTGTAGCTAAAGCAGCTCCAGAGGAACTACACAGGGTCACTCCCTACAAAGATCCAGCAACAGTAGAGTGATCCTGCTGGGTTCTAATCTTGGAGAGACACCTCCCCAACTCTGAGGACAGCCAGAGGCAACAGTGAAAAACAAATCATGAGGCAAAATCAACAGAAAAACTCTGACAATATGAATAATCAGAGTAGATCAACTCCCCCAAGGTTCAATGGGGCAGAAACAGCATAAGACCCCATGCACAAACAAATAGCTGAGATGTCAGAAATTGAATTCAGGATCGAATTAGAATCCCAAAAGTTATCTCAAGAATTCAATGGATTCAAAGACCAAATGACCAAAGATTTCAACACATTAAGACAAGAAGTTGCATCCCTCAAAGATCTGAGAAACACAGTAGAATCCCTCAGTAACAGAATGGAGCAAGCAGAAGAGGGGATTTCTGACATTGAAGACAAAGCTTTTGAACACTCCCAAACCCGCAAAGAAGAAGAGAAATGGAGAGCAAAACCAGACCACTCTCTCAGAGAGCTCTGGGATAATTAGAAGAAAACCAATATTCATCTTATGGGGATCCCCGAAAATGACGAAGTGGCTTCACAAGGCACAGAGTCTCTTCTCCATGAGATTATGAAGGAGAACTTTCCAGACATGCCAAGAGATTCCAAAATTCAGATAGCAGACAGTTTCAGAACTCCAGCATGACTAAACCCGAATAAGACATCCCCCCATCATAATCAATTTCACTAAAGTTAATATGAAGGAGATAATTCTGAAAGCTGCCAGACGAAAGAAAACCATTACCTACAAGGGGAAGAATATTAGAATAACTGCATATCTCTCTGCTGAAACCTTTCAAGCTAGAAGAGGATGGTCATTGACTTTTAATCTCCTAAAATAAAATAACTTTCAACCCAGGATCCTATACCCAGCTAAACTGAGTTTCATTTAAGATGGAAATTAAATACTTCAACGACATTCACATGTTGGAGAAATTTGCCACAACTAAACCAGCTCTCCAGGAAATTCTTAGACCTATCCTCCATAAAGACCAGTGTAATTATCCACCACAAAAGTAAACCCACCCAAAAATTTTTGATCAAATTCCAACTTGCACAGTCGCAAAAGGATTAAAAATGTCCCCCAGACTCTCGAAAGGCTTATCAATATTCTCAATTAATGTGAATGGCTTCAATTGTCCTCTAAAGAGGCACAGGTTGGCTGACTGGATACAAAAACTCAAGCCAGATATCTGCTGCATACAAGAATTGCATCTTACATTAAAAGACAAATATAGACTCAAGGTGAAGGAATGGTCATCTATCATCCAGGCAAATGGAAAGCAGAAAGAAACAGGTGTTGCAATTCTGTTTGCAGACGCAACAGGCTTTAAACCAACCAAAATAATTAATGATAAGGATGGACACTTCATATTTGTCAAAGGTAATACTCAGTATGATGAGATCTCAATTATTAATATTTATGCACCCAACCACAACGCACCTCAATTTATAAGAGAAACTCTAACAGACATGAGCAATTCAATTTCCTCTACTTCCATAGTAGTTGGAGATTTTAACACCCCTTTAGCATTCCTGGATAGATCCTCCAAAAAAAAGCTAAGCAAAGAAATTTTAGATTTAAACTTAGCGATTCAACATCTGGACTTAACAGACATCTACAGAACATTTCATCCCAACAAAAATGAACATACATTCTTCTCATCAGCCCATGGAACATACTCCAAAATCGACCACATCCTAGGCCACAAATCTAACCTCAGCAAATTT
>CAUYPK010016829.1:0-19131 GCA_963574355.1 Loris lydekkerianus | reverse complement strand
TCCCTGCAGAAGCCTGTGACTGCAGTCCTCTGATTTCACTGTGACCTATAGTTCTACATGAGCGCAGGACTGCAGTGCTCAGGTTTCACTGTGACCCGCATCTTTGCGGGACCCTGGGTCCACAGTGCAGAGGATTCACTGTGACACGCATCCCTGTGGGAGCCCGTGACCGCAGTGCTGAGGTTTCACTGTGACCCGCATCCCCACTGGAGGCCGGGACCGCAGTGCTCAGGTTTCACTGTGACCCATGTGACTGCAAGTCCCTGGGACCACATTGCTAAGGTTTCATGTGACCCGCATCCATGCGGGAGCCCGGGACCGCAGAGCTCAAGTTACGCTGTAATCCGCATCTGTGCAGGATCTAGGGACCACAATGCTCAGGTTTCAATGTGATCTGCATCCCTGCAAAAATCCGGACCGCAGTGCTCAGGTTTCACTGTGCCCTGCATTCCTACAGGAAAGCGGGACTGCGGTGCTCAAGTTTCCCTGTGACTCGCATCCCTGAAGGAGCCCGTGACCACACTGCTCAGGTTACACCGTGATCCGCATCCCTGCAGGAACTTGGAACCACAGTGATGAGGTTTCACTGAGACCCACATCCCTGCACTGCCCATTACTGCAGAGCTCAGGTTTCACTGTGAACTACATCCCTGCATAAGCCCGTGACCACAGTGCTCAGGTTTCACTTTGACTCGCATCCCTACAGGAGCCCAGGACCGCAGAGCTCAGGTTTTACTGTGACCTGCATCCTTGCAGAAACCCAAGACCACAGTGCTCAGGTTTCACTGTGACCCGCATCCCTGCAGGAGCCCGGGACCATAGTCCTCATGTTTCATTGTGACCCGCATACCTACTGGAGCCCGGGACAGTGCTGCTCAGGTTTGACTGTGACCTGCATCCCTGCTGAAGCCCGGGACCGCAGCCTCACGTTACATTGTGACCCATATCCCTGCAGGAGCCTGTGATAGTAGTACTCAGGTTTCACTGTCACCGACATCCCTGCGGGAGCCTGAGACCGCAGTGGTCAGATTTCACTGTGACCTGCATCCCTGTGGGAGCCCGTGACTGCAGTGCACAGGTTTCACTGTGACCCACATCACTGCAGGAGCCCAGGACCGCAGTTTTCAGGTTTCACAGTGATCTGCATCCCTGCAATAACTCGGGAGGGAAGTGCTCAGGTTTCACTGTTACCCGCATCCCTGCAGAAAACCGGGACCGCAGTGCTCAGGTTTCACTGTGACCCGCATCCCTGCAGGAGCACGGGACCGCAGTCCTGACGTTTGACTGTGACCCCCATCCCTGCAGGGGCCCGGGACCGCAGTGATCAGGTTTCACTGTGACCCGCATACCTGTGGAGACCGTGACTGCAGTGATCAGGTTTCACTGTGAACCACATCCCTGTAGAATCCCGTGACCGCATTGCTCAGGTTTCACTGTGACCCGCATCCCTGCAAGAGCCCAACACTGCAGTGCTCAATTTCACATTGACCCGCATCCCTGCGGAGACTGTGACTGCAGTGCTCAGGTTTCAATGCGAACCACATCCCTGCAGAAGCCCGTAACCGCATTGCTCAGGTTTCACTGTGACCCGCATCCCTGCAGTAGCCCGGGACTGCAGTGCTCAGGTTTCACTGTGACCCACATTTCTGCTGGAGCCTGGGACTGCAGTGCTGAGGTTTCACTGTGACCCGCATCCCTGCGGGTCCCCGGGACCGCAGTGCTCAAGTTTCACTCTGATCTGCATCCCTGCAGGAGCCTGTGACCGCAGTGCTCATGTTTCACTGTGACCCGCATCCCTGTTGGAGCCCGTGCCCACAATGCTCAGGTTTCACTGTGACCCTCACCCCTGCAGGAAACCGAAACTGCAGTGCTCAAGTTTCACTGTGACCCGCATCCATGCAGAAGCCCATGAGCACAGTGCTCAGGTTTCACTGTGACCCGCATTTCTGCAGGAGCCCGGGACAGCAGTCCTCACGTTTCACTGTAACCCCCATCCCTGTAGGGTCTTGTGACCGCAGTGCTCAGGTTTCACGTGACCCGCATCCCTGCTGGATCCCGTGACCGCAGTGCTCAGGTTTCACTGTGACCTGCATCCCTGCAGGAAACCAGGACCGCAGCACTCAGGTTTCACTGTGACCCGCATCCCTGCTTTAATCCAGGACTGTAGTGCTCACGTTTCACTGTGACCCGCATTTTTGCAGGTTCCGGTATTGCAGTGCTGAGGATTGACAGTGACACGCAACCCTGCGGGCGCCCATGACCGCAGTGCTGAGGTTTCACTGTGACCTGCATTCCCACAGGAGCCCGGGACCGCAGTCCTCAGGTTTCACTGTGACCCATGTCACAGCAAGTCCCCAGGACCACATTGCTCAGGTTTCATGTGACCCGCATCCATGTTGGAGCCCAGGACTGCAGATCAAGTTATGCTGTAATCTGCATCTGTGCAGGAGCCCGGGACCACAGTGCTCAGGTTTCAATGTGATCTGTATTCCTGCAGAAACTCGAGACCGCAGTGCTCCAGTTTCACTGTGCCCCGCATCCCAGCAGGAAACCAGGACGGCAGTGCTCAGGTTTCACTGTGGCCCGCATCCCTGAAGGAGCCCGTGACCCCAGTGCTCAGGTTTCACCATGATCTGCATCCCTGCAGGAACCAAGAACCACAGTGCTGAGGTTTCACTGAGACCTACATCCCTGCAGGAGCCTGTGATCGCAGTGTTCTGTTATCACTGTGATCTTCATCTCTGCAGGAGCCCATGAATGCAGTGCTTAGGTTTCACTGTGACCTGCATCCCTGTTGGAGCCCGTGACCGCAGTGCTCAGGTTTCACTGTGAACCACATCCCTGCAGGAAACAGGGACCGCAGTGCTCAGGTTTCACTGTGACCTGCATCCCTGCTGGAACCCGCGACCATAGTGCTTTGGTTTCACTGTGACCCACATCCCTGCCGGACCCAGGGACCTCAGTCCTTAGGTTTCACTGTGACTCGCATCCCTGCAAGACCCCAGGACTGCAGTTTTCAGGTTTCACTGTGATCTGCATCCCTGCAAAAACCCAGGACGGCAGTGCTCAGGTTTGACTGTGACCCGCATCCCTGTGAAAAATAAGGACCACAGGGCTCAGGTTTCACTGTGACCTGCATCCCTGAAGGAAACAGAAACCACTGTGCTCAGGTTTCACTGTAACCTGCATCCCTGCTGTAACCTGGGACCATAGTGCTCAGGTTTCACTGTGACCCACATCCCCGCAAGAGCCCGGGACCGAAGTCATCATGTTTCACTGTGACCCGCATCCCTGCAGGAGCCCAGGATCGCAGAGCTCAGGTTTCTCTGTGACCCACATCCCTGCTAAAGCCTGGGACTGCTGTGCAGAGGTTTCACTGTGACCCGCATACCTGCGGACCCTGGGACCGCAGTGCTCTGGTCTCACTGTGATCGGCATCCCTAAGGGACCCCGGGACCGCAGTGCTCAGGTTTTACTGTGACCCGCATCCATGCATGTACGTGTGACCGCAGTGCTCAGGTTTCACTGTGACCCGCAGTTCCACAGGAGCCCGGGACTGCAGTGCTCAGGTGTCACTGTGTCCCGCATCCCTGCCTGACACTGGGACCACAGTGCTCAGGTTTTACTGTGACCTGCATCCCTGCCGGAGCCTGTGACCGCAGTGCTCAGGTTTACCTGTGACCCACATCCCTACGGGAGCCTGGGACCGCAGTGCTCAAGTTTCACTGTGACCCGCATTTCTACAGGAGCCTGGGACCGCAGTGCTCAGGTTTCAATGTGACCCGCATCCCTGCAGGAGCCTGTGACCTCCGTGCTCAGGTTTCTCTGTGACCCGCATCCCTGCAAGAGACCGGGACTGCAGTGCTCAGGTTTCATTGTAACCCGCATCCCTGCGGGAGCCTGAGACCACAGTGCTCAGATTTCACTGTGACCCGCATCTCTACTAGAGGCCAGGAACGCAGTGCTCAGGTTTCACTGTGACCCGCATTTCTGTGGGACACCAGGCCTGCAGTGCTGAGGTTTCACTGTGACCCGCACCCCTGCAGGAGCCTGTGACCGCAATGCTCAGGTTTTATTGTGACCTGTATCCCGACAGGAGCCCGGGACTGCAGTCTTCAGGTTTCACTGTGACCTGCATCCCTGCAAGAGCCAGGGACTGCAGTGCTCCTGTTCCACAGTGATCTGCATCCCTCCAGGAACCTGGGACCACAGTGTTCAGGTTTCACTGTGACCTGCATCCCATAGAAACCCGTGATGCGGTGCTCAGGTTTCACTGTGACCTGCATCCCTGCGGAGCCCGTGAGCGCAGTACTCAGGGTTCACTGTGACCGCAGTGCTCAGGTTTCACTGTGGTCTGCATCCCTGCAGGAGCCCGTGACTACAGTGCACAGGTTTCACTGTGATCCACATCGATGCAGGAGCCCAGGACCGCAGTCGTAATGTTTCACAGTTTACACACATTCCTGCGGTAACCCGGGATGGCAGTGCCCATCTTTCACTGTGATCTGCATCCCTGCGGGAAACCGGAACTGCAGTGCTGAGGTTTCACTGTGACCCACATCCATGCGGGAACCCGTGACTGTAGTGCTCAGGCTTCACTGTGATCCGCATCACTGCAGGAGCCTGTGACTGCAGATCTGAAGTTTCACAGTGAACCGCATCTATACAGGAACCCAGGACCACGGTGCTTAGGTTTCACTGTGACCCATATCACTGCAAGAGCCCGGGACAGCAGTGCTCAGGTTTCACTGAGAACAGCATCCCCTCAGGAGTCTGAGACCACAAGGCTGAGGTTTCATTGTGACCTGCATCCCTGCGGGAGCCCGTGACTGCAGTGCACAGGTTGCAGTGTGACCCACATTCATGCAGAGGCCAGTGTCGCAGTCGTAATGTTTCACTGTGACCCGCATCACTTCAGCAGCCTGGGACCGCAGTTTTTATGTTTCACTGTGACCTGCATCCCTGTGGGACCCAGGGACAGCAGTTTTCAGGATTCACTGTGACCCACATCCCTACATGAACCCGGGACCGTAGTGCTCAGGTTTCGCTATGACCCGCATCCCTGCAAGAGACCGGGACTGCAGTGCTCAGGTTTCATTGTAACCCGCATCCCTGCGGGTGCCTGAGACCACAGTGGTCAGATTTCACTGTGACCCGCATTTATGCAGGAGTCCGGGACCAAAGTCCTCACGTTTGACTGTGACTCGCATCCCTGCAGGAGCCCGGGACAACAGTGCTCAGGTTTCACTGTGAGCCATATACATGCGCGAACCCGAGACTGCAGTCCTCAGGTTGCACTGTGACCCACATCCCTGTGGGAATGCAGGACCGCAGAGCTCAGGTTTCACTGTGACCCGCATCCCTGTGGGAACGCAGGACCACAGAGCTCAGGTTTCACAGTGACCTGCATCCCTGCGGGAGCCCGGGATTTCAGTGATCAGGTTTCACTGTGACCTGCATCCCTGCGGGAGCCTGGGACCACAGTGCTCAGGTTTCACTGTGACATCCATCCCTGCTTAAGCCCGGGACCGCAGAGCTCTGGTTTCTTTGTGACCTGCATCCCTGCGGGACCCCGGGTCTGCAGTGGTGACGATTCACTGTAACCCGCATCGATGCTGGAGTCCGTGACCACACTGCTGAGGTTTCACTGTGACCCGCATCACTGCAGAGCCTGTGACCGCAGCGCTCAGGTTTCACTGTGATCCGCATTCCCACAGGCACCCGGGACCACAGTGCTCAGGTTTCACTGTGACCTGTATCACTGCAAGTCCCCAGGACCACCGTGCTCAGGTTTCACTGTGACCCACATCCCCACAGGCGCCCAGGACCACAGTGCTCAGGTTTCACTGTGACCCATATCACTGCAAGTCCCCAGGACCACAGTGCTCAGGTTTCACTGTGGCCCGCATCCATGCTGTAGCCTGGGACCGCAAAGCTCAAGTTACACTGTAATCCATATCCCTGCAGGAGCCTGGGACCACAGAGCTCAGGTTTCACTGTGATGTGCATCCCTGCAGAAACCCTGAACCGCAGTGCTCAGGTTTCACTGTGACCCGCATCCCTGCAGGGAACATGGACCAAAGTGCTCAGGTTTCACTGTGACCTGCATCACTGCAGGAGCCCGTGACTGCAGTGCTCAGGTTTCACTGTGACCCGCATCCCTACAGGAACCCAGGACTGCAGAGCTCATGTTTCACTGTGACCCGCATCCATGCAGGAGTCCGGGACCGCAGTCCTTATGTTTGACTGTGACTAGCATCCCTGCAGGAGACCGGGAAAACAGTGCTCAGGTTTCACTGTGACCCATGTACCTGCGGGAACCCGAGACTGCAGTCCTCAGGTTTCACAGTAATTCGCATCTTTGCGGTAACCTGGGACCGTAGTGCTCAGGTTTCACTGTGACCCGCATCCCTGAGGGAGCACGGGACCACAGTGCTCAGGGTTCACTGTGACCCGCATCCCTGCAGGAACCCAGGACCGCAGTGCTCAGGTTTCACTGTGACCCTCATCCCTGCGGGAGCCCGGGACTTCAGTGCTCAGGTTTCACTGTGACCTGCATCCCTGCGGGACCCTGGGACCGCAGTTTTCAGGTTTCACTGTGACCCACATCCCTACAGGAGCCCGGGACCGCAGAGCTTAGGTTTTACTGTAATCTGCATCCTTGCAGAAACCCAAGACCACAGTGCTCAGGTTTCCCTGTGACCTGCATCCCTGCGGGACCCTGGGACCGCAGTTTTCACGTTTCACTGTGACCCACATCCCTACAGGAGCCCGGGACCGCAGAGCTTAGGTTTTACTGTGATCTGCATCCTTGCAGAAACCCAAGACCACAGTGCTCAGGTTTCACTGTGACCCGCGTCCCTGCAGGACCCCTTGACCGTTTTGCTCAGGTTTCACCATGATTTACATCCCTGCAGGGTCCTGGAACCAGAGTGCTGAGGTTTCACTGTGACACGCATCACTGCAGGAGCCCGTGACCGCAGTGCTCAAGTTTCAATGTGATCTGCATCCCTGCCAGAGCCCGTGACCGCAGTGCTCAGGTTTCACTGTGACCTGCATCCCTGCTGGAGCCCGTGACCGTAGTGTTCAGGTTTCACTGTGACCCAAGCCTAGGACCGCAGTCCTTACATTTCATTGTGACCCACATCCCTGCAGGAGCCCGGGACAGCAATGCTCATGTTTCACTGTGATGCGCATCCCTGCTCTGGCCCAGAACTGCAGTGATCAGGTTTCAGTGTGACTTGCATCCCTGCGGGACCCTGGGACCGCAGTGCTCAGGTTTCACTGTGACATGCATTTCTACGGGACACCAGGACCGCAGTGCCGAGGTTTCACTGTGACCCGCATCCGTGCAGGAGCCTCTGACCACAGTGCTCTGGTTTCACTGTGACCAGCATCCCTGCAGGAAACCATGACCGCATGCTCAGGGTTCACTGTGACTGCATCCCTACAGGAGACTGTGATCATAGTACTTAAGTTTCACTGTGACCCGCATCCCTGCGGGTGAATGAGACAGCGGTGGTCAGGTTTCACTATGACCCACATCCATGCAGGAGCACGTGACTGCAGTGTACAGGTTTCACTGTGACCCGCATCCTTGCAGGAGCCCAGGACTGCAGTCATAATATTTCACTGTGACCCGCATCACTACATTAGCTCAGGACCGCAGTTTTCAGGATTCACTGTGACAGCATCCCTGTGGGACCCTGGTAACACAGTTTTCAGGTTTCACTGTGACCCACATCGATATAGGAGCCCGGGACCGCAGAGCTCAGGTTTCACTGTGACCCGAATCTTCCAAGAGCTTGGGACCGCAGTGCTCAGGTTTCACTGTGACCCACATTCCTGCAGAAGCCCGGGACCACAGTGGTCAGGTTTCACTGTGACCTGCATCCATGTAGGTGCCCGGAACTGCAGTGCTTAGCTTTCACTGTGACCCGCATCCCTGCAGAGCCCATGGCCACAGTGCTGAGGTTTCACTGTAAACCACATCCCTGTAGCAGCCCCTGACTGCAGTGCTCATGTTTCACTGTGACCTGCATCCATGCAGGAGCCAGTGACCTCAGTGCTCAGGTTTCACTGTGACCAACTTCTCTATGGGAGCCCGGGACCACAGTGCTCAGGTTTTACTGTGACCTGCATCCCTGCAGGAGCCCGTGACTGCAGTGCTCAGGTTTCACTGTGACCCACATCCATGCAGGTGCCCGGGAGTGCAGTGCTTAGCTCTCACTGTGACCCGCATCCCTGCAGAGCCCATGGCCACAGTGCTGAGGTTTCACTGTGAACCACATCCCTGCAGCAGCCCGTGACCACAGTGCTCATGTTTCACTGTGACCCGCATCCCTGTTGGAGCCCGGGACCGCAGTGCTCAGGTTTCACTGTGACCACATTCCTTTGTGACCCTGGGACGGCAGTGCTCAGGTTTCACTGTTATCCGCATCCTTGCAGGAGCCCGGAATCGCAGTGCTCAGGTTTGACTGTGACCCACATCCATGCTGGAGCCCAGGACTGCAGAGCTAAAGTTACGCAAAAATCCGCATCCCTGCAGGAGCCCGGGAGCACAGTGCTCAGGTTTCACTGTGATCTGCATCCCTGCAGAAACCCGGGACCGCAGTGCTCAGGTTTCACTGTGACCTGCATTCCTTTGTGACCCTGGGACCGCAGTGCTCAGGTTTTACTGTGATCTGCATCCCTGCAGGAGTCCGGAACCGCAGTGCTCAGGTTAGACTGTGACCCGCATCCATGCTGGAGCCCGGGACCTCAGAGCTAAAGTTACGCAGTAATCCTCATCCCTGCAGTAGCCCAGGACCACAGTGCTCAGGTTTCAGTGTGATCTGCATCCCTGCAGAAACCCGGGGCCGCAGTGATCAGGTTTCACTGTGACCCGCATCCCTGCGCAGCCCGTGACCACATAGCTCAGGGTTCATTTTTACTGCAGTGCTCAGGTTTCACTGTGACCTGCATCCCTGCGGGAACTCGGACTGCAGTGGTCAGGTTTCACTGTGACCCGCATTTCTGCTGGACACCGGGACCGCAGTGCTGAGGTTTCACTGTCACCCACACCCCTGAAGGAGCCTGTGACTGCTATGCTCAGGTTTCATGGTGACCCGTATCCCAACAGGAGCCCAGGACCGCAGTGCTCGGGTTTCACTGTGACCCGCATCCCTGCAAGAGCCAGGGACAGCAGTGCTTTGGTTCACTGTGATTTGCATCCCCCCAGGAACCTGGGAACACAGTGCTAAAGTTTCACTGTGACCTGCATGCCATAGAAACCCGTGACCGCGGTGCTCAGGTTTCACTGTGACCTTCATCCATGCGGAGCCCGTGACCGCAGTGCTCAGGGTTCACTGTGACCACAGTGCTCAGATTTTACTGTGACCTGCATCCTTGAGGAGCCTGTGACCATAGTTCACAGATTTCAATGTGATCTGCATCCCTGCAAGAGCCCATGACCGCAGTGCTAAGGTTTCACTGTGACCAGCATCCCTGCAGGAAACCGTGACTACAGTGCTCAGGGTTCACTGTGACCGCAGTACTCAGGTTTCACGGTGACTGCATCCCTGCAGGAGCCTGTGCTCGTCGTACTTAGGTGTCACTGTGACCCGCCTCCCTGCAGGAGAATGAGACAGCGGTGGTCAGGTTTCACTGTGACCTGCATCCATGCAGGAGCATGTGACTGGAGTGCACAGGTTTCACTGTGACCCGCATTCGTGCAGGAGCCCAGGACCGCAGTCGTAATATTTCAATGTGACCCACATCACTGCATGAGCCCAGTACCGCAGTTTTCAGGTTTCACTGTGACCTGCATTCCTGTGCGACCCTGGTAACGCAGTTTTCAGGTTTCACTGTGACCCACATCGATACAGGAGCCCGGGACCGCAGAGCTCAGGTTTCACTGTGACCCGCATCTTCCAAGAGCCCGGGACCACAGTGGTCAGGTTTCACTGTGACCCGCATTTCTGCAGGTGCCTGGGACTACAGTGCTTAGGTTTCACTGTGACCCGCATCCCTGCAGACCCCATGACCACAGTGCTGAGCTTTCACTGTAAACCACATCCCTGCAGAAGCCCGTGACCACAGTGCTCATGTTTCACTGTGACCCGCATTCATGCAGAAGCACGGGACCGCAGTGCTCAGGTTTGACTGTGACCCGCATCCCTGCAGGAGCCCGGGACTGCAGTGCTTAGCTTTCACTTTGATCCGCATCCCTGTAGAGCCCATGACCACAGTTCTGAGGTTTCACTGTGAACCACTTCCCTGCACTATCCCGTGACCACAGTGCTCATGTTTCACCGTGACCCGCATCCCTGTAGGATCCCGGGACTGCAGTGCTAAGGTTTCACTGTGACCCGCATTCCTTTGTGACCCCGGAACCGCAGTGCTCAGGTTTCACTGTGATCCGCATCCCTGCAGGAGCCTGGGACTGTAATGGTCAGTTTTCACTGTGACCCGCATCCACACAGGAGCCTGTGACCGCAGTGCTCAAGTTTCACTGTGACCTGCATTTCTAAGGGAGCCCGGAACCGCAGTGCTCAGGTTTGACTGTGACCCGCATCCATGCTGGAGCCCAGGACCGCAGAGCTAAAGTTACGCAGTAATCCACATCCCTGCAGGAGCCCGGGACCACAGTGCTCAGTTTTCACTGTGACCCCCATCTCTGCAGGAGACCGGGACCACAGTGCTCAGGTTTCACTGTGACCCCCATCTCTGCAGGAGACCGGAACCACAGTGCTCAGGTTTCACTGTGACCTGCATCCCTGCACAGCCCGTGACCGCAGTGCTCAGGTTTCACTTTGACCACAGTGCTCAGGTTTCACTGTGACCTGCATCCCTGTGAAGCTCGTGACCGCAGTACTCAGGGTTCACTGTGACCGCAGTGTTCAGGATTCACTGTGACCTGCATCCTTGTGGAGCCCGTGACAACGTGCACAGATTTCACTGTGGTCTGCATCCCTGTCAGAGCCTGTGACCTCAGTGCTCAGGTTTTACTGTGACCAGCATCCCTGCAGGAAACCGGGACCTCAGTGCTCGGGTTTCACTGTGACCCTGATCCCTGCAGGAGACCAAGACCGCAGTGCTCAGGTTTCACTGTGACACGCATCACTGCAGGAGCCCATGATTCCAGTACTCAGGTTTCACTGTGACCCGTATCCCTGCGGAAGCCTGGGACCGCAGTGCTCACTTTACACTATGACCTGCATCCCTGCGGGAACCTGGACCGCAGTGCTCAGGTTTCACTGTGACCCACATCCCATCGGGAGTCTATGACTGCAGTGCTCAGGTTTCACTGTGACCCGCATTTCTGCTGGACACCGGGACTGCAGTGCTGAGGTTTCATTGTGACCCACACCCCTGCAGGAGCCTGTGACCACAATGCTCATGTTTCACGGTGACCTGTATCCCGACAGAAGCCCAGGACCGCAGTGTTCAGGTTGCACTGTGACCCGCATCCCTGGAAGAGCCAGGGACCACAGTGCTTTGGTTTCACTGTGATTTGCACCCCTCCAGGAACCCGGGAGCGCAGTGCTCAGGTTTCACTATGACCTGCATGCCATAGAAACCCATGACCGCGGTGCTCAGGTTTCACTGTGACCTTCATCCATGCGGAGCCCATGACCGCAGTGCTCAGGGTTCCCTGTGACCACAGTGCTCAGATTTTACTGTGACCTGCATCCTTGTGGAGCCCGTGACTGCAGTGCACAAATTTCACTGCGATCTGCATCCCTGCCAGACCCCATGACCGCAGTGCTAAGGTTTCACTGTGACCAGCATCCCTGCAGGAAACCGTGACTACAGTGCTCAGGGTTCACTGTGACCGCGGTACTCAGGTTTCACTGTGACTGCATCCCTGCAGGAGCCTGTGATCGTAGTACTTAGGTTTCACTGTGACCCGCATCCCTGCAGAAGAATGAGACAGTGGCAGTCCGGTTTCACTGTGACCTACATCCATGCGGGAGCCCGTGACTGCAGTGCACAGGTTTCACTGTGACCCGCATCCGTGCAGGAGCCCAGGACCGCAGTCGTAATATTTCACTGTGACCCGCATCACTGCATGAGCCCGGGACCGCAGTTTTCAGGTTTCACTGTGACCTGCATCCCTGTGGGACCCTGGTAACGCAGTTTTCAGGTTTCACTGTGACCCACATCAATACAGGAGCCTGGGACTGCAGAGCTCAGGTTTCACTGTGACCCACATCTTCCAAGAGCCCGGGACCGCAGTGCTCAGGTTTCACTGTGACCTGAATTCCTGCAGGAGCCCGGGACCACAGTGCTCAGGTTTCACTGTGACCCGCACCCATGCAGGTGCCCGGGACCGCAGTTCTCATTTTTCACTGTGACTCGCATCCCTGCAGGAGCCCGGACCTCAGTGCTCAGGTTTCACTGTGACCCACATACCTGCGGGATCCTGGGACCGCAGTCCTCAGGTTTCACTGGGATCCGCATCCCTGGAGGATTCCGGGACCGTAGTGCTCAGGTTTCACTGTGACCTGCATCCCTGCGGGAGCCCAGGACCGCAGTGCTCAGGTTTCACTGTGACCTGCATCCCTGTGGCAGCCGGGTACTGCAGTGCTTATGTTTCACTGTGACCTGCATCCCTGCGGGAGCATGGGACCGCACTGCTCAGGTGTCACTGTGACCTGCATCCCTGCTTGAACCCAGGATCACAGTGCTCTGGTTTGATTGTGACCTGCAACCTGTGGAACCCGGGACCGTAGTTCTCAGGTTTCACTGTGACCCATATACCTTCAGGAGCCTGTGACCACAGTGCTAAGGTTCCACTGTGACCCGCATCCCTACAGGAGCCCGGGACTGCAGTGCTCAGGTTTCAGTGTGACCTGCATCACTGCAAGAGCCTGGGTCTGCAGTGCTCAGGTTTCACTGTGACCCACATCCCTGCAGGAGCCCGGGAGCACAGTGCTCATGTTTCACTGTGACCCTCAGTTCATTAGGAGCCTATGACCACAGTGCTCAGGTTTGACTGTGACCAGCATCACTGCAAGAGCCTGTGATCGCAGTGCACAAGTTTCACAGTGAACCGCATGTATAGAGGAGCCCAGGACCGCAGGGCTCAGGTTTCACTTTGACTCGTATTGCTGCAAGAGCCTGGGACCGCAGTCTTCACGTTTCAGTGTCACCCACATCCCTGCAGGGGGCGTGACTGCAGTTCTCAGGTTTCACTGTGACCCGCATCCCTGCTGGAGTCTGTGACCGCAGTGCTCAGGTTTCACTGTGACCCGCATCCCTGCAGGAAACTGGGACCTCAGTGCTCAGGTTTCACTGTGACCCGCATCCCTGGTGGAACCCGGGACCATAGTGCTCAGGTTTCACTGTGACCTGCATCCCTGCTTAAGCCCGGGACCGCAGTGCTCTGGTTTCATAGTGACCTGCATCCCTGTGATACCCCGGGTCCGCAGTGGTGAGGTTTCACTGAAACCCACATCCCTGCAGGAGCCCGTGACTGCAGTGCTGAGGTTTCACTGTGACCCGCATGACTGCAGAGCCTGTGACCGCAGTGCTCAGGTTTCACTCTGACCCGCATCCCTACAGGCGGCCGGGACCACAGTGCTCAGGTTTCACTGTGACCCGCATCCATGCTGGAGCCCAGGACTACAGAGCTCAAGTTATGCTGTAATCCACATCCCTGCAGGAGCCTGGGACCACAGTGCTCAGGTTTCCCTGTGAACCGCATCCCCTCAGTAGTCTGAGACCGCAGTGCTGAGGTTTCACTGTGACCCACATCCCTGCGGGAGCCTGTGACTGCAGTGCACAGGTTTCACTGTCACCCGCATCCATGCAGAGGCCAGGCCGCAGTCATAATGTTTCACTGTGACCCGCATCACTGCAGCAGCCCGGGACTGCAGTTTTTAGGTTTCACTGTGACCTGCTTCGCTGTGGGACCCCAGGACAGCAGTTTTCAGGATTCACTGTGACCCGCATCCCTACAGGAGCCTGGGACCACAGAGCTCAGGTTTACTGTGACCCGTATCTTTCAAGAGCCCGGGACCACAGTGCTCAGATTTCACTGTGACCCGCATTTATGCAGGAGTCCGGGACTAAAGTCTCATGTTTGACTGTGACTTGCATCCCTGCAGGAGATCGGGACAACAGTGCTCAGGTTTCACTGTGACCCATATACATGCGCGAACCCAAGACTGCAGTCCTCAGGTTTCACTGTGATCCGCATCTTTGTGGGAACCCGGGACTGTTATGCTCAGGTTTCACTGTGACCCCCATCCCTGAGGGAGCCCAGGACCGCAGTGCTCAGATTTCACTGTGACCCGCATCCCTGCGGGAGCCCGGGATTTCAGTGATCAGGTTTCACTGTGACCCACATCCCTGCGGGAGCCCTGGACCGCAGTGCTCTGGTTTCATTGTGACCTGCATCCCTGCAGGACCCTGGGTCTGCAGTGGAGAGGATTAACTGTAACCCGCATCGCGGCTGGAGCCCGTGACAACAGTGCTGAGGTTTCACTGTGACCCGCATCACTGCAGATCCTGTGACCGCAGTGCTCATGTTTCACCGTGATCTGCATCCCTATGGGAAACCCGAACTGCAGTGCTCAGGTTTCACTGTGACCCACATCCCTGCAGGAGCCCGGGACCATAGTGCTCAGGTGTCACTGTGACCCGCATCCATGCTAGAGCCCGGGACTGTGGTGCTCAAGTTACATTGTGATCTGCATCCCTGCGGGAGCCTGGGACGGCAGTGCTCATGTTTCACTGTGATCTGCATTTCTGCAGGAGCCCGGGACCGCACTGCCCAAATTTCATTGTGACCTGCATCCGTGCGGGAACCCGGGATGGCATTGCTCAGGTTTCACCGTGATCTGCATCCCTGCGGGAAACCGGAAATGCAGTGCTCATGTTTTACTGTGACCCGCATCCCTGCAGAGCCCGTTACCGCAGAGCTCAGGTTTCATTGTGACCTGCATCTTTCAAGAGCCCGGGACCGCAGTGCTCAGGTTTCACTGTGACCCGCAACCATGCAGGAGTCCGGGACCGCAGTCCTCACATTTCACTGTGACTCGCATCCCTGCAGGAGCCCGGGTCAACAGTGCTCAGGTTTCATTGTGACCCATATACCTGTGGGAACCCGAGACTGCAGTAATCAGGTTTCACTGTGATCCGCATCTTTGCGGGAACCCGGGACCGTAGTGCTCAGGTTTCACTGTGACCCGCATCTATGAGGGAGCTCCGGAGCGCAGTGCTCAGGTTTCACTGTGACCTGCTTCCATGTGGGAACCCAGGACCACAATGCTCATGTTTCATGGTGACCAGCATCCCTGTGGGAGCCCGGGACTGCAGTGCTCATGTTTCACTGTGACCCGTATCCCTGTGGGAGCCCTGGACCGCAGTGCTTAGGTTTCACTGTGCCTGCATCCCTGTGGGAAACCAGGACTGCATCGTTCAGGTTTCACTGTGACCCACATCCCTGCAGGAGCCAGGGACCACAGTGCTTAGGTTTCACTGTGACCCGAATCCCTGCGGGAACACAGGACCGCACTGCTCAGGTTTCACTGTGACCTGCATCCCTGCTTGAGCCCGGGACCACAGTGCCATGATTTCATTGTGACCTGCATCCCTGCGGAGCACGGGACCGTAGTTCTCAGGTTTCACTGTGACCCGTATCCCTTCAGGAGCCTGTGACTGCAGTGCTAAGGTTCCTCTGTGACCCGCATCCCTACAGGAGCCAGGGACCACAGTGCTCATGTTTCAGTGTGACCCACATCACTGCAAGAGCCTGGGTCTGCAGTGCTCAGGTTTTACTGTGATCCGCATCCCTGCAGGAGCCCGAGAGCACAGTGCTCATGTTTCACTGTGACCCTCAGTTCTTCCGGAGCCTTTGACCACAGTGCTCAGGTTTGACTATGACTAGCATCACTACAGGAGCCTGTGACCGCTGTACTCAAGTTTCACAGTGAACCGCATCTATAGAGGAGCCCAGGACAGCAGTGCTCAGGTTTCACCTTGACTCGTATCGCTGCAAGAGCATGGGACCGCTGTCTTCACGTTTCAGTGAGACCCGCATCCATGCAGGGGCCCGTGACCACAGTTCTCAGATTTCACTGTGACCCGTATCCCTGCTGGAGGCTGTGTCCGCAGTGCTCAGGTTTAACTGTGACCCGCATCCCTGCAGGAAACTGGGACCTCAGTGCTCAGGTTTCACTGTGACCTGCATCCCTACTGGAACCCGGGACCGTAGTGCTCAGGTTTCACGGTGACCCGCATCCCTGCAGGAGCCCGTGACCACAGTGCTCAGGTTTCACTGTGACCTGCATCCATGAGGAGTCCTAGAACACAGAGCTCTAGTTACACTGTGACCTGCACCCCTGCAGGAGCCTATGACCGCAATGCTCAGGTTTCACTGTGACCCGTATCCCGACAGGAGCCTGGGACCACACTGCTCAGGTTTCACTGGGATCTTCATCCCTGTAGAAACCTGGGACCACAGTGCTCAGGTTTCACTGTGACCCGCATCCCTGCAGGAAACTCGGATTGCAGTGCTCAGGTTTCACTGTGACCCGCTTCCCTGCAGGAAACTTGGACTGCAGTGCTCAGGTTTCACTGTGACGCACATCCCTGCAGAAGGCCGGGACTTCAGTCCTCACGTTTCATTGTGACCTGCATTCCTGCAGGAGCCCAAGACCACACTGGTCAGGTTTCACTGTGACACGCATCACTGCAGAAGCCTGTGATTCCAGTACTCAGGTTTCACTGTGACCCATATCCCTGAAGGAGCCTGGGACCGCAGTGCTCAGGTTACACTGTGACTCGCATCCCTGTGCGGGCCCGTGACTGCCGTGCTCAGGTTTCACTGTGATCCGCCTCTGTGCAGGAGCGCTTGTCCACAATGCTCAGGTTTCACTGAGACCCGCATCCCTGCAGGAGCCCAGAAGCGCAGTACTGAGGTTTCATGGTGACCCGCACCCATGCAGGAGCCCGGGACCGCAGTGCTAAGGTTTCACTGTGATCAGCATCCCTGCAGGACCCTGGGACCGCAGTGCTCAGGTTTCACTATGACCTGCATCCCAGCGGGAACCCGGACCACAGTGCTCAGGTTTCACTGTGACCTGCATCCCATTGGGAGCCTATGACCGCAGTGCTCAGGTTTCACTATGACCTGCATCCCTGCGGGAACCTGGACCACGGTGCTCAGATTTCACTGTGACCTGCATCCATGCAGAGCCCATGACTGCAGTGCTCAGGGTTCACTGTGACTGCAGTGCTCAGATTTTACTGTAACCTGCATCCTTGCAGAGCCCGTGACCGCGGTGCACAGATTTCACTGTGATCTGCATCCCTGCAAAAGCCCATGACCGCAGTGCTAAGGTTTCACTGTGACCAGCATCCCTGCAGGAAATTGGGACCGCAGTGCTCAGGGTTCACTGTGACCGTGGTGCTCAGGTTTCACTGTGACCCGCATTTCTGCAGGAGCCTGTGATCGTAGTACTTAGGTTTCACTGTGACCCGCATCCCTGCGGGAGCCTGAGACAGCAGTGGTCAGGTTTCACTGTGACCCACATCCATGCAGGAGCCCAGGACCGCAGTTGTAATATTTCACTGTGACCCACATCACTGCTTGAGCCCGGGCCGCAGTTTTCAGGTTTCACTGTGACCTGCATCCCTGTGGGACCCTGGTAACACAGTTTTCAGGTTTCACTGTGATCCTCATCCCTACAGGAGCCCGGGACCACAGACCTCAGGTTTCACTGTGACCCGCATTCCTGCAGGAGCCCGGAACCGCATTGCTCAGGTTTCCTTGTGACCCGCATCCAGGCAGGTGCCTGGGACCGCAAACCTCACATTTCACTGTGACTCGCATCCTTGCAGGAGCCCGGGACTGCAGTGCACAGGTTTCACTGTGACCCGCATACCTGCGGGAACCCGGGACTGCAGTCCTCAGGTTTCACTGTGATCCACATCCCTACGGGAACCTGGGACCATAGTGCTCAGGTTTAACTATGACCCGCATCCCTGCTGGAACCCAGGACCACATTGCTCAGTTTTCACTGTGACCCGCATCCCTGTTGGAGCCTGTGACCGCAGTGCTCAGGTTTCACTGTGAGCCACATCACTGCAGGAAACTGGGAGCGCAGTGCTAAGGTTTCACTGTGACCCACATCCCTGCAGAAGCACGGGACCGCACGGCTCAGGTTTCACAGTGACCTCAATCCCTGCTTGAGCCTGGGACCGCAGTGCTCTGGTTTCATTGTGACCTTCATCCCTGCGGAGCCCGGGACCGCAGTTCTCAGGTTTCACTGTGACCCGTATCCCTTCAGGAGCCTGTGACCGCAGGGTTAAGGTTCCACTGTGACCCGCATCCCTACAGGAGCCCGGGACCACAGAGCTCAGGTTTCACTGTGACCCACATTCCTGCAGGAGCCTGGAACCGCATTGCTCAGGTTTCTTTGTGACCCGCATCCATGCAGGTGCCTGGGACCACAAACCTCACGTTTCACTGTGACTCGCATCCTTGCAGGAGCCCGGGACCGCAGTGCACAGGTTTCACTGTGACCCGCATACCTGCGGGAACCTGGGACTGCAGTCCTTAGGTTTCACTGTGATCCGCATCCCTACGGGAACCTGGGACCATAGTGCTCAGGTTTAACTATGACCTGCATCCCTGCTGGAACCCAGGACCACATTGCTCAGTTTTCACTGTGACCTGCATCCCTGTGGGAGCCTGTGATCGCAGTGCTCAGGTTTCACTGTGAACCGCATCACTGCAGGAAACCGGGAGCGCAGTGCTAAGGTTTCACTGTGACCGGCATCCCTGCAGGAGCCCGTGACCACAGTGCTCAGGTTTCACTGTGACCTGCATCCATGAGGAGTCCTAGAGCACAGAGCTCAAGTTACACTGTGACCTGCACCCGTGCAGGAGCCTATGACCGCAATGCTCAGGTTTCACTGTGACCCATATCCCGACAGGAGCCCGGGACCACACTGCTCAGGTTTCACTGGGATCTTCATCCCTGTAGAAACCTGGGACCGCAGTGCTCAGGTTTCACTGTGACCCGCATCCCTGCAGGAAACTCAGATTGCAGTGCTCAGGTTTCACTGTGACCTGCTTCCCTGCAGGAAACTTGGACTGCATTGCTCAGGTTTTACTGTGACCCACATCCCTGCAGA
>CAUYPK010016828.1:0-47568 GCA_963574355.1 Loris lydekkerianus | reverse complement strand
ATGAATGCTGTAACCCATCTGCAACCTAGGAATAGGGGGAAGGGGGAAAGGGAGGGGAGAGAGGGGGGAGGTGGGTGGAAGGAGGGGAATGGGTGAGAATACACTTGTGGTGCATCTTACAATGGTATATGTGAAACGTAGTAAATGTGGAATGTAAATGTCTCAACACAATAACTGTGAAATTGCCAGGAAGGCTATGTTAACCAGTGTGATATAAACGTGTCAACCAGTCTGTGAAACTAGTGTATGATGCCCCATGATCATACCAATGTACATAGCTATGATTTATTAAAAAAAAAAAAAAAAAAAAAAAAAAAAGAAAGAAAAATAAAAAGAAAGCCAGGCTTCAATCTCTGGGTATGCAAACCCTGGTTCCGGTATGCTAACTCCCTGGGGGCCAACATTGCCACTTTTTATCAGAAACGTGGCCCATCCTTTGGCTCTCCTGCTGCTCTCCTCCCATGCCCCGTCTCACAGTTCAATAACTCACACTGTGAATGAGGCTGCAAGGTGCATGCCTAGCCATCCTGACTGCTCTGCAGAAAGACATTTCTATGCTAGGACCAGCTAGGGTGACTTCAGTTCCCTAGAGTCAATGGAATTCAAACTGGGAAAGAGAATTAAAGGAGAAGGTAGTGGTTTTCCTTCATGCTAAAAATGAGGTTTGGACTTGCTGTGGGGATGACAAGCTGATCAGGCTCTCCTGCCTGAAGGCCGGCAGGTGCTATGTTATTTTATGTAACCATGATGAAGCTAGCAGGTGCCATGTTGTCCTAAGTGACCATGATGAAGCAATATGACGTCACTCTTCTATAATCAGTGCTTGACTTGGAGCCACTGTTGTTCTGGCCACTGTATAAGGCTCTGAGACTTTCCGCCTCTGTGGCTTTCTATGCTAGCTCAGCAACTGCCGTGAGCTGAATAAAGGGCATGTTATGGCGGCTCCCCGATTTTTCTTAGTCTGTGTGAGCCCGGTGCAAGCCCCCCCAGCTCAGCCTCTTGCACTGTGATTGCATATTCACATTCATGCTTGCAAACAAATATGCACACGTGTGCAATTACTGGAGGTGCCAAAAATACACCTTGTTGGGGGGAAAATTGATCTTTCCCCAAAGTGCACACATCGTGGGTAAACGAGTGCATGAGGCATGTCTAGGCACACCTGACCAGTAACAGTACCTTCAACTCAACTCCAAAAAGTTGAATAGATAATGTCTCTTAAAACGTGCATACACATAAATATATAGAAATAACCACATTTATTTATCTCTTCCTCCAAGAATAGTCTGGAACACAGCCAGCCCTGCCTAAGTACCATTTCAGGACATTTTTTGCTCTTTTTGTGGCATCTTCTTCCCTTCTGCATTATCCTTGATGCTCACATTACCCAGATTTCCTCTGTACAGAAATGCAGAGGAAGAAATAATGTGAGTACTGAATCTTCCTGGAACCACGAGCACAGGCTGTTTGTCTCCCTGAGAAATTCATAAGCAACTGTAAGAATTCCCTAAACTATTGTATTCTGCTCATTTTAGTTGAATCTTTTAAAAGTCTGGGTTTTACTGATAGAAAATCATCTCATTCGTCTGTCAGAGGCCCCTTCTCCAAAGAGCTCACGGCACCTGTCAGCCACATCAAGTCTCATGCTGCCTTGGTTTTCATCCCGTTGTATCTTTGAAAAATGACAGATTTTAAAGACTTCAACGTCCTAGGCCGGCAGTGTGAAAAGACGGTAGATTGAGGATCCAGATTCCCATCTCCACTCATATTCACCAACCAGAACTCTGGAAATGTCTCTCTGTAAGGACTTCCTAAGAAGAAAAATATTAATGTCATCCTTGATAAGCCTTAAACAGCTCAGCCTCATACTGATTGCTGCATTCAAGGGCATGTCATCATAGCAAGCTTCCTGGCAGGTGTCCTGGTAAATAGGCAATAATCACCCCACATGGACGGAGTGCAACTCCACATGTGCGCGCGCGCGCACACACACACACACACACACACACACACACACACACAGTCACACGCTCACACACAGCTAAATGCATCCCGAGGCATCAACACCATCCATAGAGCTCAATTTCTAACCACATGTTGGGCTGCAGACTTATTTAGTCTTGGCCCCATAGAATTTCAAACACCATTCAGCTGCTTGTCCATCAAATGGGGAAAAAAGTGCTTAACCAAAGACTTGAATCTTTAAATCAGGGGTCCTCAAACTTTTTTAAAAGGGGGCCAGTTCACTGTCCCTCAGACTGTTGAAGAGCTGGACTATAGTTGAAAAGAAAAACTATGAACAAATTCCTATGCACACTGCACATATCTTATTTTGAAGTAAAAAAACAAAACGGGAACAAAAACAATGACACCGCCTCACGTGGCCCGCAGGCCGCAGTTTGAGGACCCCTGCTTTAAGGGGAAGAAACACAAGACAACGAGAGTGAGACTGTCCTCCATCCTGTTTGTTTTTTATTATTTTGTCAAATGAGCCATAAAAGGCTGAATTTTCTGTTAGAAAAGAATGGGTTACCCATAAGCTTTAAAGAAATAAAACCAAGCAATTGGAAGTCCTAGGTGTCTTTCAGAGGCCAGGAAGTTCACAGCCAGGGAACAAGGGGATGTGAATTGTTGTAGCAGGATTATCCTTATAGGCCCACAGGAAGGAGAAGCCCTGGGGATGTGTGGGGTTTTCCACTGGCCTCATGAATCCCAAGCAGAAATTCTCATCCTGCGTTTCCCTTTGATTTTCTAACAGCTTAAATGTTTAAAAACAGTTGTGTCCTTTGGAACATTTTAGCCACCAACAGGTGTATGTGATTAGTCAGACCTCAATAAGGAGGGATGAGGGATGGTGTTTTTTTTCTTTCCCTATATAAAACACCGGCTTTCCTGAATGCAAATAAAGTAAAAATGGAAATCCACGGGTACCCTGGTTACCTGGCAACACAAACCCTTGGGCTCCCGTTTGCTCGCGTCTTAATGTCCCCCAGTGTGAAAAATGCACTCAGAGGGATTTTATTTGTGTGCAGCCTCTTTACCTTGCCCATTCATTCATCCCCAATTATTTGGTTTCCAAGTCAGTAACCAGGATTTCTTCGGCTCTAATGCTTGTCTCTGCAGGGAAGGAAGCTTGTGCTAGGGAATTTTCTATAACACCTTTTAAAATGAATCAATGTTTTGCAACCCCCCTAGGAAATTTGTGTTAAAAGGAAAAAACAAAAGGAAGGAGGGGGGAGTATTGCCCAGGGCTCTCCTGCAGTTTCTTCTGCTGCTCTGGGAAAGGTGCAGAGTCAGGCCGTCTTCACAGGAACTCACCGCCTCAGGCTTCCCTAGAGAATTGCCTGTCTGCTTCAGGTTCGTCTGTAAACAACCAGCCCAAAGTGTTAACTGCCTGGAATAAGAGGAACAGAGAAACGGCATATTCCACAGCTCCACTCCAGCTTCTAGAGGCTCCCACCCCAGGCCAAGCCCCTGTCAAATACTACAGCTACAATTGCTGGATCCAGAAATAATATTCTAGGATTGTTATTGCTATTTTGACTTTGTGACTTTAATAATTTGGAGACTCCTTGAGAGCCACGTGCTGAATTCCAAAGTAGATAACTTTTAAAAATTAACCTTTTTGCTCTCCTCCATAGAAATAAGCTATATCATCTCCCTAGACTTTTAGACTAAATATCAAAAATATTTATAGTGATTCTGTTCATCCCCAACTAATCACAACTGGTTTATCTGTTGTGTCTTTTAAAAACTTAGTTTCCTTGGGGCCTTGTCTGTTCTACTGTTTTTATATTTCTTTCAAAGGCATTACAATAGAGAGAATAGTTAATTCCCTATAAGTTTCATTCATTCAACAAAATGGATGAAAAGCTAGCTTATGGGATACTCTTATAAAAATATATGTGTGTGTGAGGTACAAAGATGAACACTGCACACTTTCTGTTGTTGGAGAACTTGAATTTTAAAGAGAATGATGTTATTTATGTGCTTTATTATAATACAAGGGAACTATACAAAGTACCAAATACATATGAGGAAAGCGGTATAAGAATTTTTGAGAGGCTCCAGGCACCATGGCTCATGCCTATAATCCTAACACTCTGGGAGGATGAAGTGGGTAGATTGCCTGAACTCAGGAGTTTGAGATCAGCTTTCGCAAAAACAAGACCCCAGCTCTACTAAAAATAGGAAACTAGCCTGCTGTTATGGCAGGCACCTGTAGTCCCAGCTACTCAGGAGGCTAAAGCAAGAGAACGAATTAAGCCCAGGAGTTTGAGGTTGCTGTGAGCTATGATGATGCCCAGCACTCTACCCAGAGCAACAGAGTAAGACTCTGTCTCAAAAGAAAAAAAGGAAAAAAAAAAAAAAAAAGAACCATTTGAGATATAGTCGCTTTCAGCACTGGCGATGGAAGAAGCCATAGAAGGCTTCCAGGAGAAAATGATTTTTGATCGAGTCAAATGAAAGAGTAAAGTTTTGATGAGAGAGCTGGAAAGAGCAAGCTGAGATGGAAGAAATGAAATGAAAAGCCTGGGGCAGGAAGGTGCTGGAAACGTCCAGAAATTGGTCAATGGCCCAGTTTGGTCAATGGACAGGATACACAGTTGTCAGTTTCAAATGCGGTGCATCCATTTATCTGTAAGGAAGCATTCTGCAATTAATTCACTCATTCATTTAACAAATATTTACTCTTTCTGGCAGGGACTTAAGAGGATTTAATAGAACAATATAGTGGACAAGGATTCAGCAATAATTTTTCACAAGGTACTTTTTTTCATGATTTACAAAGGGTTTTGTTTTGTTTCATTTTCAGGTTAATGTGAGGGTATAAACAACCAGGTCACAATATTTGAGTTTGTTAGGTAGTCCCTCTTGTAGGTATGTCCTGCACCCCAAAGGTGCACCATACACCCTACAAGGTATTTTGTAGGAGGAGCCCTAATGAAGAGAGGAAAGTTCCCTGAACTCACGTTCTTGGCTTTGCGCAGGATAAGAATTCAAGAGTGAGCCAGCTACCTTCAGGAAGCTTTACTGAGAGAGAGGGACAATGGCTCCTACTTCACAGACAAAGTAGGGTCCTCTGCCAAGCAGGAGGGGACCCCCCTATGGGGCACGGGTACCATTTTTTAATATTCAGAAACTCTGTTAGGAAACAGCCTTATGTGACCAGCATTGTCTTAAGGTCAGGCCATAATTGTAAACTGCTGTCCCAGAAAGGTAAGCACAGCAGTGTGTAAAGCCTCTGCTTTAGTGATTCATCCATCCTTAGGTGGTCCCAGGCCTGCAACTAGCAGGCGACTTCCCTACCTAGGGTAGTCAGGGTCCAGTACTGGTCAAAATGGCTGCTCTCGAGCTCTCACAACCTTCCTTTTCTGCCTTATCCCTACATCCCTGTGCCAGAACTGTTGATCAGAAATCACCAGGCCTGCTTTAAGATTACAGTAACATCACACTTGATGTTGCTACAAAAAAAAAAAAGCTGTGCATGTTTAACATGACTTATTCACAAAGAAGTTTCATCATTCCCAGGCACAACACAAGAGCTTATTGGAAGAAACTGGTTCAAAGTACAAAGTATCAATACATGAGACTTTCATAACATCACAACGTCCCATCTAATGCAACAGTACCTCCCCAAGTATTACCTAAGAAGTGTTCAAAGGGGTGACGCTTAGCCATTTCATTTGGAACTAGACATTTGGTTTGGGACTAGCCACCATCCAATTCACTTTAAAACTAGACATTTTAGCCAGGCATGGTGGCTCTTGCCTGCAATCCTAGCACTCTGGGAGGCCAAGGCGTGTGGATCGCCTCAGCTCACAGATTTGAGACCAGCCTGAGCAAGAGTGAGACACTGTCTCTAAAACCAGCCAGGCGTTGTGGAGGGCACCTGTAGTCCCAGCTGCTTGGGAGGCTGAGGCAAGAGAATTTCTTGAGCCCAAGAGTTTGAGGTTGCTGTGAGCTGTGATGCCACGACACTCTACCAAGGGCGACCAAATGAGACACTGTCTCAAAAGAATAAATAAATAAAAATAAACTAGACATTTTACCTACATATTTTTAAGTATAAAAATATTCTTGAAAATATATATTCTTAAATGATATTCTTCAACTTTGGATAGAGAATGGATAAAGAATGGAATAAAACATTTGTTGGATCTACTTCATGGAGTTAATGTAAGGATAAAACATGACAGGGTAGAAGAGATATTCTTTGACCTGCAAAGAACTAAACAAACATTAGCTCATTTTGCCACGAAACTAAATCTTGGTTGAACTCTCTCACTAAAAAATGATCCCAGCATGCACAATAGGCATGCCAGTGATGTTAAGCTAAGGGGGAAAGCTGTCATGAAATATTTCTTGGAATTCAGAAGAGGATTAGAGACTGTGTTGGTCATTAGTCAGTCCAAGTAAGCAAACGGTGACAGCAGAAGCAGCAAAACTGAGACAATGGCTTGGAGAAGCTGCAAACATTTGCTTGTTGCTAGGGAGCTTCTTTGGGATATATCCCTACAGCTAAAATAGACTTTGTGTGGCCTGTATTATAAAAAATTAATCTAAGTTAGGGTCTAGTTGCAAAAGATGCTTCCATCCAGGTGGCTTGACAAGAGTCATGGGAGGAATTATCTTTGGTTTAGAGCCATCCAGTGCTCAAATTTTGGCTATACTACCTGAGCCACCAAACGAAACAAGGACATCAGGTCATCATAACTCAGTAGATCATCATAATTGCTAACAATGAGTTATCTAATATTTTCTAAACCATCTTTGCTGGTCAAGAGGTGACTAAATAAAGACAGAAACCAACAGTTATTAACTGCTTACATTCTGCCAAGCCCTCTCATTATTACTGACACATTATCACATGTCACATGCAAAAGACAGATGTACCCCCAGGGATCTGTGATTGAACGTAATCCTTTTGTATCTTGTAAGTTGTGATCAATGTGAATGTCTGGCTGGGACCAGTCCAATGTCCCTTGACCTCTTTTCTCCTTGCATTTTCCAGGACTTTCTGGAGTTATCTGTTGAGAGACTTGAGAACTGAGTCTCTCAGAATGAGGATGAGGCAGAGCGGCAAAAATATGGAACTGCTCCTCCGGGGCAGTCAACAAGGAGAGTCAGCAAAAATTATTCCTGAGGGTAAAGAAAAGGTATTCACAGCAAAGTGATTAATGACATCGTGAGTCCTTCTAGGAGGAGAACAAAGGACCTGGCAATAGGATCCCATGCCTTCTTGGGGAGAAGGAAGAGGGAGCTGAAAAAGACACCTACATGGCATGCAAATTAGAAGTATGAGGACCCATTCTCCAGATCCACACAGATGAGCCCAAAGGTCAAACTCACTTTGTGAAAGAGCCTTCTTTCTTGAAAAATCCACTTAATGGAATTCCATGGGTCAGCTTCTACTAGATAAGGATGCAGACCTCCCTGTCTGTAGATACTGAGGATTTTTTTCATCACCTGCCTCTCTTTTTTTATTCTGCCCACAAAGGCTTTCCTGTCCACCTTCAAACCAATGCTAAAACTTCAACTCCACTATGATAAACCCCCCCCAAAGTCACAAAGCCCAGAAAATATCTGATGTCCCTGAACCATGCTCCCTTCTCCAAAATCAATATCCTGCTCCCCTCCCTGGTTCAAGCAAACTTTCATAAACACATTAAATCCCCACTGGGTCTGTGAGTTAGGGATAGGGGAAAGTCATTTCATCTAAAGCATGCGTACTAAAGCAGCAATCACAAATAGAAGCCCACAATATGATTATGGCATATAATTCTCCTAACGCTACTGCCTTAGCAAAATATTTCTTAATTATTTGAACATCTTAAATTTAGCCTAGAGACTTAAGTTTGAGCAAATATCTGGAATAGTAGCAAAATGGCTTTTCTACAACTGAAGATTCCCTTAAGAGATTATGTTCATACATGTGTAGAAACTTTGTCCATTTTTAGCTGTGGGCTCGGCGCCCATAGCACAGTGGTTATGGCGCCAGCCACATACACGGAGGGTGGCAGGTTTGAACCTGGCCCGGGCCACCTAAACAACAATGACAACTGCTACAAAAAATAGCCAAGCGTTGTGGCGGGTGCCTGTAGTCCTAACTAGTTGGGAGGCTGAGACAAGAGAATCGCTTAAGCCCAAGTGTTGGATGTTGCTGTGAGCTGTGACATCACCGCACTCTACCAAAGGCAACATAGTGAGAATCTGTCTCAAAAAAAAAAAAAAAAAAAAAATTTTTTACTTGTGCCCCTAAATAAACACAATATTCAATATTCTTCTGTGAAATGGGTTTTCAGGTGCCACAAAGAGCAAGTGAGACCATGCATGTGAAGGATTCTGTAAATGGCAGGACAAACCAGACAGAGTGGACCCCTTCCCATCTCCTACATTCTGACAGCGAAAAGGATGAAATCTGAGTTGATCTCTCTCATAAATAATACAATATCTCGATCATAGTTGCTAATACTGCTTTAAGGTAAAGCTTCCTTGCATGCATTTATGCTAAAGCTTTATGCGTGTATGGAGTCCACTAGTACAATTAGATTGAATTACACAAAATTGCCAATAGTTGACCACTTCATTCTACAAAAATGGTCATTTAATGGTTCAACTAAAGCAGTAGCTTTTCTGAAAAATATAAAATAGAAAATTACAGAGACCATAAAAATAGCTGTTAAGATTCTGATGGGATTTGCATTTATAGAAGATGAATAAGAGCTATGCTGTTCCAGAGAATGGGGGTCCTCCAGAAGAACTTGGGTAAAGGAGATGGGAGCAGGGCAGCTTTTCTGACTGTCTGACTGGAACCTCCATACCAGGAGAGGACCATCTACATGAAGAAATTCGCAAACATAATGTATCTAACACCATGATTTGGAGATATTTTGCTGCTCCCAACATGTAATATGATATTGAAAAAACTCTTTTTTTCTTATTTCAGAATTTCAACTAAAACCCAAAGCGAATCATAATAGGTGCTAAAAACCCCCACATTCCTAAGAGAACTGCCAGACTCTTCTCTGGAGAACTTATCAGATATGCAGCTATCACCCACTGCTCCCACCAGCCTGCATAAGTAATAGATTAGAAATCATAGAATTCCCATGTGTTGCTGAGTTGCTGGGCTAGCAATGGTTCTCAAACCAAGTGGAGGCTGGAAAGATGGGGAGGCGTTTTCTGGGGGTGCTTTTGACATTGAATGGGCAGGATCCAGGGATGCCAAATATCCTGCACTGTTCAGAGCCCTGTGCAGCAAAGCATTGCCTCACCCAAACTGCCAACAGCTATCTTATTAAGACACACCGGCGTAGGGTCAAAGTCCTGTGGCTTTTCTGCTTCCCTCCAAGGACAAGTCTATGATCATATCCTAAAGCCAAGTGATATGGGATCAAAGAAATCAGTAATCACAGCACAAAAACTGACATCCATTCTCAAGTAGACTCCGTCCATGTCTGAATTTTTTGATCCCTTTGACCAGAGGATAAAAGGGAATTAATTGTGGGGAGGTGGCTTGATGAAGAAAGGCAGTGGTGCCAGAGTTGTCCTCCCACCTTCAGGAGCACCACCGCTAGGCCAAGTGGACAGCTTACCCAGGCGTAAGCTGTTTGACCAGAGGGTAATGAAGGAACTGTCTTTAGATGCCTGCCCTACAGAAAATATGGCCAGTCTAGACAGAAGCACAGGATTCTTCTTATTCAGGAGCTATCTGTCCCTTCCTCCCAAACCCTAACAGGTTGGAGGAAAGATGATTCCCAAGACAGGGAAAGAAAGAAGGTGCAAAAGGAGAAAAGGAGCAAGCCAGGCTCCCCCAAGGCAGTGCCCTCACTACCGCAGGCCACGCCCAATGAGCAGAAGAGCTCTTTCTCCATTGGATGTGTGGCTGACATTTTAAACCTATTAAATTAAGGGAAACTGGAATCTCATGCCCAAAGAGTCCACAAAGCAATGGGATCCAACCAAAATGTTGTTGAGACGACAGATATTTCACAGCACATGGTTGATGGCAAGAAAAAAAAGAGAGAGAGGAAAGACATAAAGCTGTTTCATATTTGTATATTACTAAATCTTGGTCAATAAGGAACATTTTCAGCTGATCACTTTCTACATGAAATTATAAAAGTAATCCCAACATGTGAATGGAAATACTTTAAAAATAACTAAAACTACTAAAAAGGTTTCATGATAATGGCCATCTCCAGGGTCAATAATTGCAAGCCACGAAAAGATTTTAGCTCTTTTAGGCAAATAGTGAACTCACTGGAGACTACGGCAGGCTTAGAGGGTGGATTCAACAAACACGTATCAAGTGCTGGTTTGTGTCCAGTACTATTCCAGGCATTGGGGTACAACAGTGAGCAAAAGACAAAATCTCTTCCTTCATGAAGTTTCTAATGAAAAGTCAGACGAAACTGAAGAAAAGTATAAAGTATACATGAAGGGGCTGACGCTACAACAAAAACTAAAGCTGGCCTGGGGCGAGCGAGTTCTGTGTGGTGGAGGCGGGCACTGCTCTCACCGTGAGAAGGAATGGTCAGGGAAGGCAGCGTGGAGTCCATGGCTAGGCACAGTCCTGCAGAAGGTAAAGGCCCTGAGCAATTTTGCAGTAGATACAATATCACCCCCGCTGGCTGCTGTGGCCACAGCAGATGGATGCTGGTAGGCTGCAACCATCACAATATTCTAACCATCCTTTCCTCTTTATCTCCCTCATGAAATCCACCCCTCACTCCAGGGGGAACATCTATCTATGCGGCCACACCAGGATTATGTGTGTCCTGCTCTGGATGCCAGAGGTGGGCAGAGGGATGATGGGACATCATTACACTCACTGGGGCTTCCACTCAAATGGAAAAGGGCACATGTCTGCCACACTGTCCACTGCTGTCTTTGAGAACCTGTTCTGTGGCATCAGCTCACTGAGAAGCCGTTGTGACTTTAAAAGTTTGAAGGCTTGTTCTGAGAATGCCAGGTGGAACAGGAACTCAGATTTAAGTCTCAGCTAACTCCAAAGCCTGTGACCCTAATCACGAAAACAATTGTGTCCCCTAGTTTTATATCACCAGTGTGTATGGGGGTGGGTGGAGAGAGCTGTCCCCAAGATCAGTGTCCCCATAAAGGCCCTTAAAAGCATTCACATCAAGGCCCACAATCTTCACTGTCATTTCAGGTCTTCTTCCGGCTTTCCTCGCCTCCTGTTCTCTCTGCAAACCACCAGTGAGTGTTTTGAAACTCCAGGTCAGCCTTTCTCAAAGCCTGGTCCTCCAACAGCTGGAGAAGCATCATTGGAGAATTATAAGAAATACTAAAACTCAGACCCCACAGCCAGATCTAGTGAGTAAGAAACTGGGGGAGGGGCAGCAATCTTTGTTTTAACAAGTCTTCCAGGTGGCTCTGATGCCACTTGCATTTAGGAAACACTGCTGTGGGTCACACAGCTGTTCTGGAGGCTCTGCCTTCCCAGTGTGGTTCCAGACGCCTGGACCAGCCATCTCCTGCCTCTCACCGAACCCCACTCACCTCCCAGGGACGGTGGCCTGCTCAACTCTTCCATGGAACTCTCCTGGCCTGGGCACAGGAAATCTCTGCCTTGGAAAGCCCTTATCTCTAAAATCTACAGCAAGCCTGAACATTCCCAGAAAAGCATAGTGTACAGTATATTTTGACACCACAGGTAGGATATGATGCCTTGAATTATGAGGCCATGGAGAAAAACAATGTATTTTTTCTAACAAATATCCTTTAAATGCTTATCTACTCATTAGAATAGCTGCATCCTGAGTATATTGTTGGGTAACTACCTCTGTAGGCACAGAGTTGATCCACAATAAGGTGAACTCCATGAAGTGGTAAGATGATTAAAAACAAGGTTTTACTGAAATTTTTATAGCTTTTTATAAATGCAAATTTATACCTCTGGGTAAAAGCTTCACACAGTTTTGGGAGGGGGTTTGTCAAAGCAAAATGAGACTCCTCAGTTTCCATGGATTTATAAATCTCATAGGTGTCGAGAAAAACATCCTCGTATCCTTCCCTAATGAAATTACACTTCATAATACAACTTTTTTCGGATTCTTCTCATTAAATACCTCGCATATGTCTTTTGTTAAGATAATTTCTTTATTAACTTCTTTATGACATTTAATTTTTCGTATTCTAGAAACTATACAGTCACTATTAAATTTCTTCAGATCAGCATTTTTTATAATTTTTTACTAATTTTTATAATCCAATTTTATAATTGGTAGTATTTCTCAAGAGATACTTGACCAATTTTGGACCCTCTTTTTCTCTAATGCAAACATGGTAGTCTCTGTCCTCAGTTTTAAAAGATATTGAGTACCAATATTTAATACCATGCACACTTTAATTCAGTGAAAGCTTATGTTTAAATTAAATAAAATATAGTTATTTAATATGTACTTATTATCTCCCTACATAATAAAGACAGTCAGATTTTTATCCAAACTTAAGGTAGTAGATACAAAACTCCCTCCCACTTTTTCAAGGACCGAATAGAGGTAAGCATGTTTCACAGATGTTAACTATGGGAAAAAACAAGCAGCAAGGAAGTGGAGGGGGAGCGGAGACTATTACCTCCACAGACTATTGCCTTGAGGACCGTCAGGATCCTCAAGGCATCAACAGAAAATAAGAATTTTCAGCTCCATTACAATCCAATGGGACCACCATTGTATGTCAAACATTTTCATGTGGCACATGGCTATGCTTAACTTAAAAGAATGGAGAACTAGGAAAAGCAAGAACACAATCTTTGATGTCGTCACTCTCCCATTCTATAAAGCAAAACCATAAGGATTTATTTAAGCAACAACAAAACAAAAATAACTGATCTTCCAATACATGAATCACAAAACATCTCAGAGGAAGAAAGACTTCCGAAGGTATTTTTTTCTGTATCATTTTTGTATGTTTTATTATATAATAAACACATGCAAAAACATGTATTTAGCAGGCTTGAAATACCACTGGTAATTTTGCACTCATTCAACAAGCATTTACTAAGAACAGTGTGCTAGGTACTTTTCTAAACATTTCTTTTTTATTTCTTAGTGAAAAAGAAAAGCAAAGAACTTCACCATGTTCAGCAAGAGGAACAAACAATAAACAACAAAAATAATAAACAACTAAGTTGTATGGTGCATTAAAACTGAGATAGATGATGGACCCAAAGGGGATGTAGGGAAGGAAGAGGCAGCTGGGCTCTGGGGAGGGAAGACAGTGAGTGGGGACCTCCATGAAGAGGCGAGATTTGAGCAAAGACACGGCAAGTGAGGACTTTAGTCAATTCATTATCTGAGGACACACCTTCCAGATGGAGGGAGCAGTGACAGCAAAGGCTCTGAGTCAGAAGCATGCCAAGCCCTCCTCAAGGAACTTCAAGAAGCCCTTAGTGTTAGCCCCTAAGTTACCAAACCTCCTAAGGTCACTGCACCCTTAGTGCCCCAGCACCCCGAGGCCAAATAAATACCTAACCATTCCTACGTCCTGACAATTGAGTAGCCATGTTTAAAAATAATATACATAAACTGAAGGAAAAAAGTTGTAATTAATTCTTAAATAACCACAGTTACTTACAAATGATGTGCTTGTACCTCATGGGCTCTGCATAGGCCCTTGAACCCTGGAATCAGATGGGACACTGACATTCTCATTAACTGTCTCGTAATAATGTTTACGCAGTGCCTGCTTTTTATCCCATCAATCTCCAAAAAGTCAACTTTGCCAAAATGCAATGTCATCTACAGGAATGTAGTACAATCTAACACTGACACTCTACAGTTGTTTGGTCTCTGATAGATATGGCTCTGTTTCCCTCAGAAACTTAAAATACCTCAGGGCATTGTGATATTAAAAACACATATATAAAATCTCCCTGGGCAATCTTGTGAGTTTGCTGGCTTCCTTTCTAAAATTTCTCCTTCCCAATTTCCTTTTCGAGTTACCCAGACTGCCTTTACAGAGCAGGAGCATACAGATAGTCAGCCCGCCACACGTCCCAGTGTGGTAAGCCATCATTCGGAGGCCTGTACCTGGTTCAGGACTTACCTAACTTCCCTTTTGGTTCTTTAAAGGAATTAACCATTCTTGAAGGTTTTAAAAACTAAACAGATTGGAACACAGATTAACAAATTAAAACACCCCATGGCCTCATACCAGGAAAAGATGGGAAGCTGAGAGGAACAGTCTCTGTCCTCACAAAGATAATTCTTTTCAGATAAATCTTTCAACAGAAGCCAGTGATCTCTTGCTAGAATTTGCTCAGACATGTCACTTTAAGGCCTAACTGTTCCACTGTTTTCAAAATCATTAACAGTTTGAATCATTACAAACTGTTTTCTAAAGGAAGAGGAACAGTTTAGCCCATTATGGGAATGTCCAAGGACTAAGAGAAACCCAGCACTTTCGTTTTAGCAAAACTTAGTGGTTAGCTTTCAGAGAAGGAAAGAGTAGAAAGCACGTTCTCGTGTGAGAATCAATCACAAAGCTCCATTTCTCCACATCTCGAGTCACCTTCCAAGCGCTCATGTGACACGGAGTTAGCGGCAGGAGGAATGCTATCATAGCTCATTACCAACGCCACACACTGTGAAACAGAGCAGGTGGCAGCCTGGCATCCTCTCCTTCAAAGTGAGAATTAAATCAAATTGAATTTGCTTTACGCAGAGATAAAATAATGCAGTAGGCCCCTGTCCCCCTTTGAAAATAAAAAGGTCATGATTCTTATAAGGTATATAATAAGGGGGAAATGACTTAAATTAAACCTCTGCTTATCTACGTTGTTGGCTAATTACAAAATTAGAGCTTCAAGCTCCACCACCCTGGCAGTCTTCATGGTGACATAGCGCCATCTAGTGCTCATATTGTCTTAGGGTACTTCGGAATATAGAGGGGACCAATAAAGCAATGGTAAAATAATATAAAATAAATATTTATTGAGTGTCTACTATATAAATGCTGTATGCCTCATTGTTTCTTCACAATTCTTAGACTTGCATAAAGGCTTCCTAAGCAGGAATTTCTCTAACGTCTGTGGAAATTATTCACATTGCGGTGAGAAGGAAGATTGAGATGCTCTGTTGGAAGATTTGCCAGTGATTTCATCAACATTAAATATGAGCCTGGAGGTGGCCATCAGGCTGCTCAGCTTGAGCAGAGCCCTGATTACGTTTACTCTCTTCCCAGAAAAATATGGGGCTGCTTAGCATTTATATTGCACTTTTCGTCTCCAAACCACTTTACAGAAACTCTGATTCCCCCAACGCCCTTGCAAAGTAATTATGAGTCTCTTCTATTAGCTTCTTTGAAAGCTTTTTTGCATGTGAGTGAATTGCATTTACCAAAGAAAATGGCTCCAAAGACTTCATGTCCAGAGTCAAAGTACAATGACCATCTAAAATTTTAATGTTTTACAGAGAAAAAAGACTTATCATTAATTTACATAGTGCACATATTACTACTAGGAATAGGGTACCTTTTCCTGTTCAAAGATAAGAAAGTCCTAGAAAAGAAAGCACCGTCCCTCACTGTAATTCTCCCCCATTCTCTCAGCAGTGCCACCATGCCCAAGGACTTGTCCCTAAAACAATAGCATTCCTGTCTCCTCAAAATAAAACCCTGGCAACATGAGGTGGGCAGATGTTAAAAGGACAGCTTTATAAATTGGGACTCAGTGATATATTAAAGAGCTAATGTTCCTTTAAAATGTAGGCATCCATCACTCCTACCTTAATCACCTTTCATAAACCAGCTATTCCTTACAGTGTTTGGATTAGTGGTGTAAGTTAGGACAATAAAATGGTACAGAAGTTGGCACTTTAATAATATTCACATGTTCTAGTTATAAGTCAAGTTTAAACATCTCAATGGCACTCTTCCCATTTTTAAAAGGAAACAATAAAAAAAACAAATGTTTAAAGACACAAAGCATATTTACCATACGTCTCCCATACACTATGTGATAGACATGAGTGTTTCGAGAGAAAGGACCCACAGTAAGGTGCATCCCTGCGAGAAAGAGAACAGAGTGAGGCAGAAAAGTTAGGAAGTAGGATCCTGAGCAAGGTGTAACATCCATGCTGAGAAAGGCCAACACCCAGCAACAGAGTTAGTTGGTGAGGGGCCAGCTCTTTCCCGAACATTCTTTTTTCTGTTTCTTATTTATTTTTCTTCATCCCAGAGATTACCATCCCAGAAACACCTATAACAGGCATTTCACAATGCACATTTTGTGACTTAAAAAAAAAAAAAAAAAAAGCATTTCACATTAGAGATAATCATCCAATATTTTTAGCTTTTAAAAAAATGATTATTTCATGATCTGTGGGAAGCAGTAAGAATTAATATATCACATGCCATTTCCAAAATCCTTTCTGCAGACCTAGGAGGATGTATTTGGTGATGTCTCAATGCCAGCTTTTTAAAAACAATCTCTAGTTATAACCACTTTATGTAAGGGGATTCATCACCATTCTGTCACCCAATATATTTTCATATATTTTAGGACTTAGGAAAAGAAGACAGTGTGAAATTAAATAACTCTAATGAGCATATTCATTAGGACAGATTATTTTAGGGCTTAAGAGAATTCTTCCAACTGTTCCCTAACATAAAACCTTATCATTTCCACTAAAAAATAGATTTTATTTTGATTTTGTTTGGGGGAGTAGAGGTGTGGTTCCAATTCCAGAAGCAGTATGTGTCCATTTGAGGAGAGGTGAGAAGTTCAGGCAAGCAAGGAGGGAAAGGCCAGTATATTAATGGCCTGTGGGGCAGACAGAGCCTCTGATACTGATGGAGGTTTAAAGGCACCTCCTTAACCTACCGGGGGAGGCTAAACCTTGGCTTGGAAAGCGTAGACGCTCGTGTTCTCAAATTGCATTCAGATGTGGCCAGAAAGTTTCGCTGCTTCTTTCTGTAAGACTGGCCTAATCCTCCTCATCAACCCGCCACCTGGCTAAGTAGCACAGATAATTTAGATTTACAATTAGTAATATTTTAATGTCTCCTATTTTAAATAGTTAGTTTAAATGATGTTTAAACCCACAGTGCATTCAGTTTAGCCTCCTAACATGGCTAGTTTTCATGACCTCTTTTAGATGAATCAGACCCTTTGCCAGATATGTAGTCTTGTTCCCTCTCTCCCAACTTCCCCAAGATGACCAGTGTATTCATGAAAGGGATTTACTGTGATCTCGAGGAAGCCACATTTGGCTGTTGGGATAATGTGAGGACATCCCCCTCTGGTCCCAGTCATTTGTCCCCAGTTGAGAGGGCCGCACGGGTGGCCATCTCTATGTTCTCCCCCCACATTTCTGTCAGGCTCCATCACAGCTGACAACTCCACACCCCCTCCCTGGAGCCAATGGGAATTCTTGCATCCAAGCGCTTGGGAAACCAGACAGACTGCTATGGACCTCTCTGTCCAGCTCTTTCAACCAACGCCACTGAGCCGCCGCCTGATTTTTCAGGTTTAGTAGTGGGCACGTGCAAGGCTGCTTCTGAAATCTTTCAGGGTCCCACAGTATAACCCAGAGAGTTTACTAGTCATCTTGGTCTCCTGTGTACCTATCTGAATAGTCTCATAATGCTTACTGCTTGATTTACTCAGTGTACCTTTTTCCCTTAACCTCCCTTCTTTTTTGTCAATCCTTATCATTCTTTTCATAACAAAAAAATTGGTACTATTTGTATGTACCCTGGGGTACACTAGAAGGGATTTGAGGACATCTACATGGCTTGGTAAAAAAATTTAGTACATTGTTTTTATAACACATAATTATAATAAATAAAAAAACAAGTATTAACTAAATTTTGTATTTGTATAAAGCACGCAAATATTTTCCAATCTTTTAAGAGAAACTTGAGCTTGATTTTATGCACATAAATTTTATATTCAGCTTTTATCCTGAATATAAAACTTTCTGTATCTTTTTATAAAACAGACACGAGCAATTCTGATCAAGTTTTTAATGGTAAGCTCTTCAAATTCTAGGCAGTCGACATTGATGAGAAACTTGGTTTCACAAGTGAGTGATAAATTCAAAACCATTTTTGGCTGCACTTTGAATCACGGGAGGATCACTTGAGGTTAGGAGTTTGAGACCAGCCTTGGCAACCCAGCAAGAACCTCATCTCTACCAGTAAAATGTTTCTTAAATTAGTCAAGCATGGTGGTCACACTTGTAGTCCCAGCTACTGGGGGGCTGAGGCATGAAGATCACTTCTGCCTAAGAGTTCAAGGCTATGGGAAACTATGATCACCTCATGACATTCTAACCAAGGTGACAGAGCAAGACTTTGTCTCTAACAAAAAATAAATACATACCTACATACATAAATACATAAATAAATAAAATCAATTCTACACAGCATTTTATAACCATACAAAATTTTGGAATTTTACAAAAATTTACAATAAAATTACATTTAAATAACCTATTAGCTCTTTCTTTGCTCACATTAACCAACAGAATGTTGAAGTTTTGGGTGATAATGTGGACACTTCAAGTGCAATACAACTTTTTTCCACATCAAGTACTCAAAGTGATGATGGAGTTACTTCACAGAGCCACATGCTGTGTTAGAGCAGTTGTTCCGCCACTAGCTTTGACACCACGAAAGCCTGCATCTCCTGCATATGGAGAAAAGCACCTGATACGTGGGAACACAGCCCCAACCATGTCCATCAGAAGACCCTCCTAGCCTCTCACCTCTGAACTTGGACCACAGGCCCTCAGGCTGCACCCCTGCTCCTGAGCACCAGGCAGATGATTCCCTCCCCTCCCACTCACATCCCCAGCAACATCAGAGACCACGTGTCCCCACTGGGTAACAAGCCACCCCACCTACCAGCCAGCTTCTAGCGTTGCCCAGCGAGTGCAGCATCTCCTAGGCTGTGCACAGGAAAGTGCCAGATTCCATTCTGCCCAAGCCCCAGGCAAATGGTTCATGTCCATAGGCTCCCCGCCAGGAGCCACAGTCACCAGCCAAAAGGCATCGCCACCTTTGGACATGCTGGGCTTTCGTGAAGACCATGATGAGCAGTTGCCTGTAGCCTGCTGGCCACACACAGCTGGGAAGCTCTGGACTGTCTTATTCCTGACTCCCACTTGGACATCAAGCCTCCAAGCTTAGAGAGAAAAAGAGAGAGAAGAGTTTCTCAAACACTCGCAGTAGAATCCTATGATCTGAGGCCTCTGGGCTCTGCTCTCAGCCTATAAAAGGAATTCAGAAAGTTCTCCTTTTCAGACAAAATTTGGCTTTCAAGCCTATCATTTTGCTGCTAAATCCCATTTCAAATGTCATGAGCTAAATATTAACAGTTGCTTTTCATTTGCATTCTAGCTTTAAGAATTGTAATGTCTCTGTTTTCAAGGATGTTGCATGTGTTGACTGACTATGGAGAAGACCAAGAACATGGAAATGAGAAAGAGAAATGTGCTCATTGCTATCTTTTTAACACATTCACCCTGGGACGTGGAATTCAGTGCCAAGTAGCCTCACCCCAACTTTCCAACCTCATCCCTCCCTGCTCTTCTCCACACAGGAGTTTTGCCACCCTAGACAATGCAGTATTCCTTGGACAGACACCCTCTTTGCTGTGCTAGTCATTCTTCCTGGAAAGCCCTTCCCTGCCTGTCTCCAACCCCTTAAAAAAATACCAATTTCACCAAAATCCATCTTCTGCTGAGGCACCTGCTGCACTTACTAAACCTGATGTGTCCTTTCCTCAGAACGCTCCCAGCGTTTGCTCATCTGTTCTGTAATTCTGCTCCACTTTACGCCAGAGGGAGTTGCTCAGGGTCGTGGCTCATGAGATCCCTGAGAATAGGGGTGATATCCTGCTTACTTTTGCATATACCCAACCCTTATATACGCACATTTGAAATTATGAAGATAGCAAAGTCAACTGGAAGTAAGTTGGCCGAGCAGGGTAGCTCAGACCTATAATCCTAGAACTCTGGGAGGCTGAGGCAGGAAGATAACTTGAGCTCAGGAGTTCCAGACCAGTCTGAGCAAGAAAGATATCCCTTCTCTACTAAAAACAGAAAAATTATCCAGGCATCATGGCGGACACCTGTAGTCCCTGCTACTCAGGAGGATGAGGGAGGAGGATTGCTTGAACCCTAGAATTTGAGGTGGCTGTGAGCTAGGCTGATACCATATCACTCTAGCCTGGGCAACAGAGGAGATTCTATCTAAAATAAATAAATAAAGTAGTTCTAGTTACATATAAAGAAAAAAATACACAGCCCAGGGAGATGATTTTTGCTTCCTGAAGTTATTGGAGATTCAGGCTCCCCTCTGTTTCCTGCCCTGCCATCCTCAGAATCTAATTTACATCCTCAAGGATACCTTGAGGCTGCTACAGTTGTCATATATAAATTATAGGCAGCAAGAGAGAAAAAAATAGCAGAAAGAATAAAAAGAACATACCTGTATCTCCAAAGATAAAATCTTTAAAAGAAATCAAGCCAACTTATATGTGCGCACACACACACACATTCACAGTCTACGTAACAGAAACACAAGTCCAGCAAATTGTGCCCATTGTTTCAGGGGTCAAGCAACACAAGGGAATTGTCACAGGCAGCCATGAGAACAAAGGATTGAAATTATTGGCTTTCCTACTTCTAAGTTCAGATACAAAACAAATAGAAGACTACTTGCAGCCAGAATTTTTTTTTTAATGTCACTCCCCACATGCTAGCAGAAAGAATTTTCCACCCACAAAGGAGGCACTCTCAGCCACAGCAGCAGCCAGGGGGAAGCAAGGGACCCAGAGGCTGGTGAGTGCCCTGACACACACCTGCCCGCTCAGCTGAAAGACTCCACCACAGGTTTGGGATGTGAAAACAGAGGAAATGTGAACCTCACTCCACACCCCCAGCGATGACCAGGGAGAAGTTGCTGAAGACAGCCCCACCAAGTTCTCACGAGCCCTAGGTCACTTGGAAGCACCTCAGATGTTCTCTTTGACCTGACTCTATGGAGGCTCAGAACAGCAAAGAGTCATAGGATCTGAGGAAGACTCAATGTCAGTCAAATTAGAAACAGGGAATATTGTTGTAGAACTTGCATCTGAATCTATTTGGGAAAGCCTAGGTTTCATGGACACCAGCAAGGATAAAAAGCAGTAACTGGGACAGGAAGGGGTGAGCCAGCAGACACCAGCAGGGACCGATGGCAAGCCAAGGTAGATGCCTCTTCCTCGTGGTCCTGGGAGAGACCCTGGAATGCTAAAAGAAGCAGGAAATCTCAGAATTAACCAAAGGGAGCTCAAGTTAAATGTTAAATTCTGTTTTTTAAAAAATTAAGTTACAAGGCTGCATATATAGGGTTAAAAACCATGTCCATGTCATCAATGATGAAAGTGACTGATGAGTTCTTCCAGGAAAAGGGATGAAAACCTAATGGTGTGGCTGAGCTGAGAACGCATCATGAAGTGGAACTGGATCTCAGCTATGAGAACAAAGAATTTGCTCTTCTGAAAAGGTGGAGGCCACAAGGAGACAATCTTGGCAGAGGGCTTGGTACCTAGAAGGGTGGCATCTCAAAGGCGAAAGAAAGAGCCCTGTGAGAGAAAGGATCTGGTCTGCTCAGACAATCCCTATCCTCCTCCTATTCACACTCTGCACATGTTCGTGTTACCTTGTGATTACTACCTGAATACAGGAGTGCTGGTTCCTTAGTAGTACACTCAATGGTCCTCAAACAGTGTTTTTCAACTTTTTTATCTCACAGTACACTTGAACCTATAGTTAAACTTCCATGGCACACTTAAATTATGTAGATCAAAAAAAGAGTAAAACACAGAACATACTGTGCTTTGAACTTCTTTCGAGAACAATTTAATTAATGATCTCTACAATTTTTCCAGCACACGTAAGATCCCACCCAGCACAACCAATGTGTTGCCGCACACCAGTTGAAAATCACTACTCTAGAGAAAAAGGAAAATCTTAATGGAATAAACAAAAGGAAGTGCCTGAGATAGTGGGCAAAACAAGTTAAATACTTCCATTTAGAGTCCAACTTGGCATTACCTCTCCCTACACTTGGAAAAAGAATCACAGTCAAACATTATGCATTAGCCCCATCAGCCTGATCTTAGCTGGATGGGCAGCAGATGGTTCCATACTAATTTCCTGTGGACATTGTTTAGATGGCATTCCCACTCACTACCCTTCCTAACCAGCTCAACAAACCCTACTGGGTTTGATTTGATTTGATGTGATTTGATCCTTTGTTATCTGACCAGTGTGGAGATCTGTAGAGAAAACAGAAATACTTTATTGAGTGGTGACTTCCTATTGGAGATTTAGAGCACTATAACTGTGTATGCAATAACTCAAGAATATCCCATCCCAAGTACCTAGGGTATGGAAATTGTGTTATCATCTAGAGCACCTTGGCTTTAGTGGAATACCATGGGTGTGGCTGACAATAAGCACACTGGTGAGTTCATGGAATAGTCATTCTTCTTAAATGGGTCAAACAGTTTCATGCAGACACAGACATACAGAGATGCCAACTTAAGCCACATTGCATTGAATATGAATATAATTTTGAAATATACTTCAATGGTATGAATATAAAACACTTGGGAAAGTTATCTTTTGAAACATTGTAAAGTGAACATATTTCTTTCTATTACCAGCCAAAATCCTAAAATAAGAGCAAAGAAATAAAGGGGTTAAACAAATTTAAAAAAAAGACAAAAGGACAAAGAAACCAGAAGAAGGCAAAGGAAGAAGAATTGTAAGAAAATTCTAGAAGATGAAGAACAGAGGAATGAGAGATCACTGACTGTGCTAGGTAACTGCGGTTGTATAACAAACTACCCCAAAACCTAGTAACTTAAAACAGCTAGGTTTTCTATGCTCACTCACAAAATCTGGAAATCAGGAACTGGGAGAGGACACAGTGGAAGCAGCATATCACTTAACAATGTTGGAGGCTTCATCTGGGAAGAGTCAAAAGATGGGTGACTCAACAACCAGGAACAAAACCACCTGGAAGCTTAGTCACTCCCACTTCTGGTGGTTGATGCTGGATATTTGTTGGAAATTCAGCTTGGGCTGTCACTGAAACACCTGCATGTGATCTTTCTGTGGTCTGAACTTCCTCAGGACATGGTAGCCTTGGACTTCTTACACAGCACCTCGGGGATCTGAAGATGACTATCCCAACACTTAGCACTGTGTCACCACAGTCAGTCAGTCACTGAGGCCAGCCATATGGAAGAAGAGAGAACACAGATCCCCATGTTTTACTGGGAGAAGTATCATATATACTCGAGTATAAGCCGATTTTTTCGGCACAAATTTTGTGCCAAAAAAACTCGGCTTATACTCGAGTATATAGGTATCTAAGTATTTGCAGACATATTTTAAAACCACTACATTGGCTTAGCAGAATGGGAAAAGTGGCAATTTTAGAGTTTACAAAGGAAATGAAACAAGGCAATCCATGCAGTAGAACTCCAGTACATATCAGGAAGAACAAAGTGCAAGGATGAGGGCTGAAGCTTAAAACAGAACTGGCAAAACTGTGTGGGGAGTACTTAGACTCCCAGCCCATTTCCCTCACTCACACGGTCAGACCACCTACCCATTCTTTCCCAGCAAGGGGAAGAAAGTTTGCTCCCTGGAGCAGCAGTTCTTAGAGTATGGAGTCCCCAAGATACTTTCAAGGGGTCTACAAGGTCAAAACTATCTTTATGTCATAATATTATTTGCCTTTTGTACACTCATTAGTGTATAAGGGAGTTTTCCAGAGGATACACGCAGAGAAGATATGAGAATCCAGCTGTCTCCTATTAAGCTAAACATTAAAAAGGTTTGCAAAACTGCAGAACAATCCTGCTCGTTTCATTAAATTGTTTGTTTTGGAAAATATTTAGAGTGGATCAGAGGAATGATGGGTTTTGTTACATATTATTGTACTATTAGACTTTTTTGGTTTTTTACCTCCCAATATCATTGAGTATATTTGACTTTTCAAACTATGTAAATGAATTATTTTAATAGATTAAAAATATAAGGTTATCAAATAAAACCATATACTGTGGGAAAGACCCACTATTCAACAAATGGTGCTGAGAGAACTGGATAACTGGACCCGCTCCTTTCACCACTTACAAAAATTGACTCACTATGAATACAACATTTAAATCTAAGACATGAAACAATAACAAACCTACAATTATGGGAAAAACTCTTGATGATGCCAGCCTGGGGAAGGATTTTGTGAAGAAGACTCCATTGGCAATCAAAACAACAACAAAAATAAACAAATGGGACTTAATGAAGCTAAAAAGCTTCTGCATAGCTAAAGTCACAACTGTTAAAGCAAACAGACAACTTTCAGAATGGGAAAAGATATTTGCATGTTATGAATCTGACCAAGATTTGATAACCAGAATCTACAGAGAACTCAAATTATCAACCAAAAAAGAGCAAGCAATCTCATCTGTCACTGGGCAAGAAATATGAACAGAACCTTCTCCAAAGACAGACGAATGGCCGACAAATATATGAGAAAATGTTCATCGTTACTAACCATCAGAGAAATACAAATCAAAACCACCCTGAGATATCACCTAACCTCAGTAAGATGCGTCCACATTACAAAGTCTCAAAGCTGCAGGTGCTGGTGAGGGTGTGGAGGAAAGAAAACACTTTTACAGTATTGGTGGAATTGCAAACTAATACACCCTCTTTGGAAAGAAGTATGGAGAATCCTCAAAGAACTAAAAGTAGACCCTCCATTTGATCCTGCAATCCTATTACTAGGCTTCTACCCAGAAGAAAAAATATATATATATCACTATAAGGACATTTGCACTAGATTGTTTATCACAGCTCAATTCACAATTGCCAAGATATGGAATCAATCCAAGCACCCATCAACACGTGAATGGATTAATAAACTGTGGTATATATATATATATACCATGGAATACTATTCAGCCCTAAAAAGGTAGAGCCTTTACATGTTTTGCATTAACCTGGATAGAGGTGAAGAACATTCTCATTAGTAAAATATCACAAGAATGGAAAAGCAAGTGTCCAATGCACTCAATACTAAGATGAAAAGTAGTAGACAAATACATATCCACACAAAAGAAAAACACAATTAAACACAAGAGGAGAGGGAGGGGTGAGTAGAGAAGGGGAAGGTGGTGAAGGGAGGGGATTAGTGTGATCTCACCTAACAGGCCTGATGTAGGGGTATATGGCACAATTACAACTTGGAATTTACCTAACAAATGCAAATAATGTAACCTAATAGTCTGTATACTCATATTCATCTGAAATTTTTTTAAATCTAATTTAAAAATTAATGCATCACCATTTAGCAACCGCTAACATATTAATAGATGCAGGCATTGATCATCAAAGACTGCTAGTGTTAAAAGAGAGAGACGACTAGACCATGGTGTTTCCTCATAGAACAGCACAGTACCACCTCTGAGGAAGACCTTCCCCCAGCCCATAATCAAATCTGAATCTGTATCTGATCCAGACTTTAGATCTCTTTGCTAATTTACAGGAAGTACAGAGGGTATTAAATAACACCATCGGAATGCATCAACAAAATCCAGACTGTGAAATCTCTACAGAACAAGAAATTCAGTTTGACTAAGGAAAAGGGAGATAGAAGGGCTACAGGAGAGGAAAGCAAATTAAGAAATATCTCATACACCCCTAGTCTCTAGGAATGGGCCCCCAAGCCAAATACTCAAAAAATGAAAGGATTATTTTAGTGTTACTACTTGGAACCAAAGACACTCTGTGTCAACATCTCAGCGATGACAAGAGGTTAGCATATTTCAGTTTCAGACAGTTATTTGGGAAGAGGAACTTCTACAGGAAATGCCCACATATGGATACCTAAAAGCCAAACCATGTGGTCCCCAATATGGTCGTTCTGATGCCTCCATTCTGCCTTGTTAAGGCACTCTGCAGTGCCTGTCATCTTACTAATTATCACACAGGGACAGATTTCATTCCAGGCAGGGCCTGTGGCCAAGGAAAAATTCCACAACAACAAAAAAGAAAAATCCCCAAAGGATAGTTTCTGAATACTAATTGGTTGTGACCAGCAAAACTAAAATACAAGTATTCTATCCATAAAAATAAGTCAGAACCCCTAATCATTAAAACTTAGCTTTGAGACAGAATCCAACATTCAGAGACATCAGTACACATCCAGGTGTATGCACCCACGCCAATACATGGTATTGCCCCTGACCATGGCCCTGGGCTCAGGGATTAGCATTTAATCCCACCACCATCAGTGAAGCACTAGACGCTGATACTCCTGGGACAGAGCTGTTGAAGTTTGCAGCCATAAGATCTGGTGCTGCTGCTATCTTGCCCTCAAAGGACCAAGCCTGCCTGAGAATGGAGTTCAAGTGAAGGGGAGCAGAGCTGACAGCTGGAAAGAAACTCTATCCCATTTACATCGTTTGATCCTCTACTGAAGCCATGCAGCATTCTATTAGGACATTGCAGTCAATCATCTACTCACCCGTATAAGGAAAGCCAGTGGAATTTTTTTTCTCAACTGAAAAAGTCCTAAATGATATAAAGAATATATCAGGCAGAAGAGGTTTCACTTCAGCAAACAATGGCCTGCCAAGCTGTTGCCCCAGCCCAGCTACTCACAGTGGGGACATTTAAACCTGAATCACAATTTTTCCCTGTGTCTGTGATATACTCTTGGCCAGAGCTAGCATTTATTAACTTTCTCCACATGTTAACATCTACTCCACTGCTGTAGCAGCATTAAGCAACACATTAGTTTGCTAGGGCTGCCATAACAAATCACCACAAACTAGGTGGCTCAGCACACTGGAAATTTATTCTTTCACTGCCCTGGAAACCAGAGGTCCAAACTCAAAGTATCAGCATGGCCATACTTCCACCAAAGCCTCTAGGACAGGCTCCTTCCATGCCTCTTCCAGTTTCTAGTAGTTATGGGGATTCTTGGACGTGTGGGTACATTGCTCCGATCTGCCTTCATGACTGTGTTACTGCCAACCAAGTGCCTTGCCCACTGCCCAGTTAAAGGCCAATATTCTGAGACAACAGGAGCTGCAGCAGAGAAAGAGTTTAACACTGCAAGGCACCAGGCAGATAGATGAAAGTAATTTCTCAAACCCACCTCCCCAAGAATTTTTAAGGTGGTTTGGTTAACCCAGAGGGATAGGGGATTAGATTGGTTGATTGGCTGGGGATGAACTCATACGGGTGGGAGAAATTGTCTTCTTCGTCAGGATAGTTCTTAGGTAGGAAATTGAAAGACTTATTAGATGGCAGTTCCCACTCATGGCCACTGGTCTGGTTGGTGTCATTTAGTCCCCTGTCACCTCCCAAATGCAGAGTCTGGAAGACATCTCAAAGACTACTCTTAGGTTTCACCATAGTGATGTTATCTGCAGAAGCAGTTGGGTAAGTCACAAATCTTGCACACTCAAGCAGTAAGCAGTTGCCACTGTAGAATAGTTAGGGAATAATAGCTGGTTGACATTTAAGGATGTTTCTACTCAAATAGAAATCAGACTTTTATCACTTCTGCTGGCGTATGTTCTTACATTGTTTTAATGTAGGCAGCTTCAGCTACAGGGCTCACTTGGCCTTCTCCCCTTCTCTCTGTCTCATCTCCTCCTCCCTCTTATAAGGGCAGTTGTTACTGGATTTAGGACACCCCCCCAAAAGAAAATCCAGGATAATCTTCTCATCTCAAGGTCTTTAATTTAATTCCATATGCAAAGACTCTTGTTCCAAAGAAAGTAACATAGAACATGGCCTGTCTTCCTGGGGGCCAGCATCTAGCCTGGGATAGGCAATTAATGTCCTTAAAAACTCATCACAGAGCATGAAGTATCTTCCTGAGTAAATACTCTTTGCCATGGTAGTTCCCAAGCTGCTTATGCACTAGAAACACCTGGGAAATTCCCACTACCCAGGTGGCACCCGATGCCAACTACGGCCAAGTCTGAGAGGGAGAACCAGGCATCAGGAGTTTTTAAAGCTTCCCTCCCTGCCCCAGTGATTTCAACAATGTTCGGGATACAACTTTCACAGTGGTTGTTTCTGTCTTTTCACTTATCTTCAAGTTCAAAACTCTTTGATTTACTTTTCCTGTTTATTTATTAAAACTCTTAAACCTTTCCCTTATGTTTTTTTTGTTTTTTTTTTTTTAATTAAATCTTAGCTGTGTACATTAATGCAATCATGGGGTACAATGTGCTGGTTTTATACACAATTTGAAATATTTTCATCCAACTGGTTAGCATAGCCTTCATGGCATTTTCTTGGTTTCTTTATTAAAATGAAGACATTCATAAAAATAAAACAAAAGAATATCTTATTGGATATGTGGTATCTGCCAATGGTTCTCCTTTGATCATGCTTATGAGAACTTAGGAATTGCTCTCACAAATTTGCCAGTCTCTCCCAGTCTACACATCTCTGTCAGAGGCAAAGGCAAACTGCCTTGAATTTAATTCCTTTGAGTACAGCTCTGTAACCATTGGATTGCATGTCATTTTCAAAGAATTACTTTAAAAGAAATGATTAAACATTTAAAGCTTTAAGGTTTATGAAATATTAACCTCGGAGAAGAAAAGAAAGAGATGGAGTTTTGAAGGAATCTTGATAACAGGTATGGGAAAGCAATCTTCATATTTCTTACATTTCAAGAGAGATGTTTTGGAGTGCCTTCAAAGGACGTCAGTTACCTTAGAGAACATCTTAGGGCAGGCACATTAGTCCTGTGCCATCATACACTCTGGAAGATGCCTAGTTTCTCTCTCTGCAAATTTAAGTTCAGCCTGAGCCACACATATAGTTAAATTAGCTCTAGATATTGAAACCATACCTATTTTGCCATTCTTTTTTTTTTTTTTTTTTTGAGATAGAGCCTCAAGCTGTCACCCTCTGTAGAGTGCTATGGCGTCACAGCTCACAGCAACCTCAAACTCTTGGGCTTAAGCAATTCTTGCCTCAGCCTCCCAAGTAGCTGGGACTACAGGCACCCACCACAACACCCAGCTATTTTTTTGTTACAGTTGTCATTGTTATTTAAGCTGGCCCGGGCCATATTCAAACCCTCAGCCTTGGTGTATTTGGTCAAGGAACTATGGGTGTTGCCTATTTTGCCATTCTTATTATTAATTTTTTATCAACTTTATCATCATTCCAGTCAACTATTGTAGGTAAAAATATTTCCCGGTGTGTATCTCCTCCTCACTGACTCTTTAAGTTCTTAGATGGCCAAAAGTTATTGCCTGATCCCAAAGCATAGCACATATTTACGATATTTTACACCTATTTTATATTACGGAGAGTTATATTTCCCACACTATACATCTGATATCACTAATGAGCTATTTTAAAGCATAGTTCATATTACTATGCATTTCATTATCTGATAAGACTTTTCATGTTATACTTTAATATTTTCTAAGCAATTTGGTAAGTTACTCATAGCCAGGGGACACAGGAAGCCTGATGAACATCAAAATGAGCTACCACTAATATCTATTGGCTACTTTATACAAAGCATTTTTCTAGGAATGAGACACCAAGAGCTTTCACGCCATTCCTGGGCTGAAATTCGTTTGGTCCTTGAGTGAAGACCAGGATTTGAACAAGAACTGCTAACCAAGAAAAGCAGCAGGAGGAAAGGACCACATCCATGAGGGCAAGCGCTGTGTCTGGCAGTTGTTTGCTAAGCTTCAGTTCCCTCCCTTTCCAATAGTCACAGGTCAACTTTCCCTGACAATCTACTCCCCTTTTATCTTTGCTCGCCACTGTTGATGGATCATGACAGAAGGCAAGAAACTCCTGGGTCAGAGTCAAAACATTTGGTTACTCACAGCAGCCGCAGTTGCCAGAATATACATATTTTCTTCTCTGAGTTCTGAGACCCAGTTACCAAAAAGCAAAGCAAAGAGAGCCAAGTAACACCTGCACATACAGTGGGGTGACTCCCAGGAGCCCCATGTTTTACAATGAACAGTAGCATGGCTGCCTTTGTTCCAGAGATGACACTACCTCCATCTTCCAAGGCTCTTTGCTCTATCTTTGAAAAGACAGGCCAGACAGGGGCGCTCTGCTCCTGCTTATGAGATGTACAGAACTGCAGGAGACATAAGGTGTGGAGAATTGTCTGCTAGCACATATATTTTGGTTTTTCAATTCATTCTTCCCCAGAAAGTATACTGACTATGTAACCAGTCTATTAATAGCTGTTAGTCATCTGGCATACACAAATGACCTGGAGCTCATTACCCTGATTCCCCAGTGGAAAGTCAGGACCAGAATACATACATTAGGTGCTGCACTTAATGCTGCCTCCAAAAAGCATAAAAACCCTACTGAGAAGTTTTGTCCAAGACAACAATCCCCAAACTTCAACTCTCGAGAGAAAGGGCTTTGGATTTCACAGTGAGAGAGAATGTGTCGTCATTTTCAGAAATTATCTTTTCCTTATGAGGGTAGAAAGAACAATGTTCTTCTGCCTTTCTGTAAATCATCTATTTTCATTTGCCAGGTCATTTTCAAGCCATCTCATTTTAAAGACAAGTATGCATTAATAAAACAGGAACATCTTGGCGGCGCCTGTGGCTCAAAGGGGTAGGGCGCTGGCTCCATATGCCGGAGGTGGCAGGTTCAAGCCCAGGCCTGGCCAAAACTGCAAAAAAAAAAAAAAAAAAAAAAAAAATAGGAACATCTTTTTCTTCATTTCTTTTGTCTAATAAAATAACATGGGGGAAATGAAGGAATCTTGATAACAGGTATGGGAAAGCAATCTTCATACCTGTGAATTGATTCCAATAAAAGAAATTTCTGCTCAACAGTGTGAGCAAAACACTGAGGGAACCCATTACCTTTAAGTGATCAGGCCAAATGGAGTTTTTCAAAGATTTAGAGAAATTCATGAATAAGAAAGGGTCTTAGTCAGCTAGGACTTCCATAACCAAACACCACTCTAGGGGTTTAAACAACACAGACTTATTTCTTGCTGGCACCTTGGTGTTAGACTCCAGCCTCCAGAATTGCAAGACATAAGTGGGGTAACTTGAGCTTTTACCCATATATGGACTTAGAGATTCTTTGATTGGCAATTGGTGAAAGAAAGAAAACTTTGTCTAAAAGCTTAGAGTTAGTAGAAAGGAATGTTTCAAATTGCAAGGAAGGCTGCTCATAACCACAATATACACTCAAAGTTATCTGTTTAGCAAATTGATGGCCTGCAGCTGTGACTTACCTTTTGCTTTGCCTGGCGTTAGTTAGGTCCTGTTTACAATCTGCTATCAAAGAATCTATTTTCTCAGTCTTGTGGTCTCTATCTTAGCATTAATGCTGTCCAGTTGTGACTAAAGTCCAAAAGGGAGAGAGTGTAAGGAAGCCTGGCTGACATGTCTTCCCTTCACAGCTGGGAATTCAGTTTTAAGGTTTTCGTAGGATCACATTGGCCAGGAGTGGGTCTGTTCAGTTGGAAGGGATGTTTAGGATTTTATCTAATTTTGATTCTCTATTTTCACAACACAAAACACTTATGTGACCAAATGTGTAGGGATACTCTTCCACACACACAAAGCAAGCAAGGAATGCTGAACCAGACACCAGCAAGGTGCTCTCTAATTCCATTTCATTCTGCCTCCGTCTACCTGGAGACAGCAGCGTCAGATTCCATTGGTTGAGAGCTCATTTCCCAAAAGACTGCTCCCCACTTCCGCTGATTCTCAAGAGCAGGTTGTGGCTTGAGCTTCTGACCAGTCAGCTATACGTTGGGGTTCCTACAACCACCTCTTCAAGTTGAATTAGGGGGTGGTACTGAAAGTTTCAATCCTCAAATCACGTTGTCGTTCTCCTGACAACCAGCCTCCAGGCTGAGGCATCCAGGAGCTCCCCAGCTTACACTCACTGGCTACAGAGACACCTACCACGCTGAGATTTCAGGAATTTTAGGAGTTATGTAGCCAAAATGAGACAGAGACTAGATACACATGTGTATTTCACAACATCACAAGGGGTATCTTTTTTTCTTTAAACCATATGGAAAAACCTATACTAGTCCTCCTTGTTTGGTTCTTGATATGTATAAAATTTGAGGAAATTGAGAAAAATTGTCTCTTCCTCAATAAAGTCTATCTTTCAGGCCTATTACCTGAATGTAGATTCCTGTTTGAATGGCAGGCACAGAACATTAATTCTTTTTCATGATACTCCTACTGTAACAGCCCTTTCACCTCACCTCTACCCCTGTCATATAACTATCTGGGGCGATGGAAGGAAAAACATGGAAAGGCTAAAACAGTACAACTTTTCGATTCCTGTATGCAAATATTGCTTCTACTTTTTTTCCTTTAAACTTTTCCCCTGTTCAACCATGAGGACTTCCTTTTATCACTTCGGCCGTGCCTGAGCTCTTAAATTGGCCTTTCTCTTGTTTAATAACAGGTACACATAAATCTTCACCACTGAGATGAAACTACAAATAATAATTGGATTAATGCCAGAAAGTACTATGTTCTTCATCTTACTTTTCACCATTTAGCACCGTAAAGCTTCAGAACTTTATCATCATCCTGAATTGAAACTCCGTATTCACTGAACAATAACTCCCTCTCCATTCTCCGCCCCCCAGTCCCTAGTAATTGTTACTTTTTGTTTGTCTGTTTCTATGAACTTGAACATCCTGAGTATCTCATGTAAGTGGAATCATACAGTATCTGTCCTTTCATGCCTGGCTTGTTTGACCTGCCATCATGTCTTGAGGGCTCATTCATGCTGCCACATATATCAGAGCTGTATTCCTTTTTAAGGCCGAGTGACATTGCATTATATCTTTGCATTATTTTTATGTGTGCACTCATCTGTTGATACACACCTGGGTTGTTCCCACCTTTTGGCTATTGTGAATGACGCTGCTGTGTCTGTTTGAGAGCCGTTTCTATCTTAAAAAATTACATGCTATCTATTGTTTGTTTAGGATTGGAGTATTATTCTGATTTAGGTTAGTGTTTTCATGCTTTAACCATATCCCAGCATGAGAGAAAGGATTTTTTTTAAACATTTCACTAGAAAAAATGGACATAGCCTGGTAGTCTGAAGCATAGAACCTGTCAAAAAAAACCTTCTGATGAGAAAAATCTTTCCTAGTGTGCTGCCAATAAAACTTAGAAAGTGTTGGTTGGTTTGATTTTCCAAATACTAATTTCTTGACTTTAGTTCCTAGTGTTTCAGGAAGCAGCTAAGTATTCCGTGCCCACAAACTGATTTGGTCCTGCCTCCAGCCCCATCGGGAAGTGAGAACTCCGTTTGTTTCACTGGCGCATTACAAATTACCACTGGCTGATTTATAATGAATAGAAATTCATTTGACTCATGGTTCTGGAGGCTGGAAAATCTAAGAGCATGGGCGTGGCACCTGGCAAGGGTCATCCCTTGGTAGAAGGTAGTAGGACAAGTGCACAAACAAGACAGAAAAGAAAGGGGGCCAAACTCCCCACAAGAACAGCATTAATCCACTCATGAGGGCTTGGCCTCATTAGGTGACCTAGTGCTACCTCTTACCTGTTTTTTTCCTGCACAAAATTTGTGCCGAGTTCGGGTTTTTCCCGAAAAAACTCAGCTTATACTCGAGTATATACAGTAATACTGTCACATGGCAATTACATTTTAATGCAAGTTTGGGAGCAGACATTTAAACCATAGAATTCCTTCCCTGGCCTCCAAATGTCATATCTTTCTCCGTATAAAGACATTCATTCCGTCACAATAGCTCCAAAAGTCTTAACTCCTTTCAGCAACAACTTAACGCTTGAAAGTCCTAAGTCTCATCTAAATCAGATATGGCTTAGCAATTATGAATCAAGCTGCAATAAACCTTCTGGTACAAACATCTTTGTTATAAAATGATTTTTTGGTCATCTGGATATATACATAATAGAGGCATTGCAGGACCGAATGGCAGGTCTACTTTTAGTTCCCTAAGTGTTCTCCAAACTTCTTTCCAAAAGGAACGTATTAGCTTGCATTTCCCAAGCAGTGCAGAAGTGTTCCCTTCTCTCTCTACACACAATTAAGTAAGAGGGGTGAAGACTGTGTTAACCAGTCTGATGTAAGCATTCCAAATCGTATATAAAATCAGCACATTGTACCCCATAAATGTATTATGTACACAGTTACAATTTAATAAAAATAAATAAATAAGATATGGGTGAGATTCAAGGCAGGATGGATCCTGAGGCAAACTCCCTTCACCTGTGAGCCTGTGAAATCAAATCATGTTATCTACTTCTAAAATACAATAGTAGATATACCACAATGTATTAATCCATTCATGGGTCAATGGGCACTTAGGCTTCTTCCATGAATGAAATCAATATATAATCAACCACACTTTCATACGAAAGATAAAACACAACTATAGCCCAGGATGAAGGAGGAAAGAGGAGAATGAGGGGAGGCCGAGTGGAGGGAAAGACCTCACCTTTGGTGCATATTGCAAGGGTACATGTCAAATCTATTAAGAGTAGAGCATAAATATCTTAACACAATAATTAAGGAAGTGAGGTGAAGGCTATGTTAACCAGTTTTATGTAAGCATTCCAAATTGTATATAAAATCAGCACATGTACCCCATAAATGCATTAATGTACACAGTTATAATAAAAAAATTATTAAGAAAAAATAAAATAAATAAAATACAATAGTAGGTTAGGCACAGGGTAAACATGCCCATTCCCAATGAGAGAAATAGGCAAAAAGAAAGGCGTAATATGCTCCCTTTGAACAGACAGTTTCAAAACTCAACAGAACAGTCAATTCCTAAAACTCTAGAATAATCTCTCTTCCTTCCGTGTCCTGGGCATACTAGGAGTGGGGGGTGGGGGCAAAGCCTTGGGCAGCCCCCCTCCTCACTTTGCTGGGCTCAGTCCATGCTCCAACTCTCTCAGGTTGGAGGCCCATGCCTGTGGCTCTCCCAAGCTAGAGCTGCACGCTGGTGGCCCTACAGCTCTGGGGTCTCAGTGGTAGCCCAGCTCCCACAGCTCTACTAGGCGTCATCCTAATGGGGACACTCTGTGGCAGCTCCACCCCTATGACAAGTTTCTGCATGGGTCTCAGGCTATCCACAATGTTCTCTAAAATCTAGATGGAGGTAGCCATGTCCCCCCTCTTACATTCTGTGAGCCTGCAGACTTAACACCACTTGTATGCTGCCAAGACTTACCATTTGCACCCTCCTGAGTAGCGGCCCGAGCTGCACCTGAGCCCACTTGAGCCATAGCTGGGGCAGACATGGGGTGTTGCACTGGAATCCAGGGAGCAAAGTCTCAAGGTAGCCCTGGGCAGTGAGCCCTGGAGATTATCCCAGCTCCAAAGCCCAAAACCATTCTGCCCTCCGAGAGTTCTGGGCCTATAATAGGAAAAGCAGCCTCAAGGAGATCTCTGAAATGCTTTTGAGGTCTTTCTCCCACTGTCTTGATGAATAACACCTGCCTTTCTTTTACCTGTGCTAATCTCTCTAGCAAATGGTCACTTGGCTTCCTCCATAGTATTTTTTCCCAAATGGTTTTTCCACTCTTTATATGGCCAATTTGTGAATTTTATGAATTTTTCCGATTTGCTTCAGTTTTAATCATCAATTCCATCTTTAAGTCATTTCTTCCCTCTTGCATCTCATTGTATGTGGTTAAAAGCAGCAACACAGCAGCTTGAATGCTTTGTGGCTTAGCCACTCCTCCCCCAGGGATCTAGTACATTGGTTTTTAAGTTCTACCTTCCATGAAGCCCTTGGACATGGACACAATTCAGCCATGTTCTTTGGAACTACATACGGTATATACTCGAGTATATATGGTAATAAGGATGGCTTTTCTCTGTTTCTGATACCTTGTTACTCATTTTTGTCTAAGACCTCATCAGAACACCCTTCATCACCCATATTTCTACCAATATTCTGACCACAAGCACTTAAGTAATTCCTAAGAAAATGTAGGCTCTGTCTAGTTTGGGAGTCTTCTAGTAAGCCCTCACCAAAATTGCCCTGAACATTCCGTTCACAGCAATCTAAGCTTTTTCTAGCCTGCTTCGCCAAATGCTTCCAAAGCCTCTACCATTAACTAGTTCCAAAGCCACTTCCACAATTTCAGGTATTTGTTACAGTAATAATGCCAGTACCAACTTTCTGTCTTAGGGTTCTCCAGAGACACAGAAACAGTAGGAGAAATAGAGAGAGAGACATGAGAGGGTATTTATTATGGGAAATTGTGGAGGCTGAGAAGTCCCATGCCAGACCATCTGCAAGCTGGAGACCCCAGGATGCTGGCAGGGTAGCTAAATCCAAGTCTAAAGGCCTGAGAACCTGGGAGGCCACTTGTGTAAGTCCTGGAGTGCAAAGGCCAGAGATCCCAGAGTTCTGACATCCAAGTCCAGCTCCAGAAGAGAGAAAGACCAATTTCTCTTTCCTCTGTGTTTGTTCCCTCCGGGCACCAGCTGAGTGGATAGTGTCCCCATTAAGAGGAGGTCATCCCCACTTAGCCCAGTCAAATCCCCACACTACTCCCCTCTGTAAATTCCCTCACAGACACACCCCAAAATAATGCTTTACAAATTCTCTGGGTATGCCTTAATCCAGGCAAGCTGACACTTAAAATTAACCATTACAATCATCACTTCTAAACTGAAATGTCTTTTCATATAATGCATCCGAGTACAGGTTAAAAAGTGAGGCAGAAAGTTGTCTCATTTGCAGACTTTAGAAACACTTCTTAGATGGAATTGGAATGGGACTAGAAACATCTGGTGAAGTCCAGTCATCTGGATCCACAAACCTGAGCACCATTCCTGGCATGTGGACCTGTTGACATCTTCTCTGGATGGCAGACTCAGAATTCGGCTTCTGGGATGTCGTAAAACCTCATTATATGCATCCACACACTCAGCTGTTTTTTCTTAGGGGTTTTAAAGCAGCTTGTAAATTTCAAACAAGGAGTTATCAGATGCAAACTTTTTAGCTAAATAAATGTACTAAAAGGACTTTTTGAAAAAGGTAAGTCAGTTCCAGTGTCTGCAGAGTTTGAACTTTCCAACATATCTGAACTTTCCCAGTGCTCACGGTGACAAAGTCTCAGACATAAAGACTTTCTGTGAAATATCCAGGGAAAGAGACAAAAAAACACAAGCTAAATTGGAACAGAAAGCCATCTGGGATTTGTTTGGTTCTGTCTTGAAGTAAACTATTCATTAAAGCAGTGTATTATCTCTAAGCACTCAACTGCAGTATTACCCACAAGTGGTTTACGGAATCACTTAATTTCCCACTGGAACTTTGGGAAGATAACACCAAAAATGAAATAATATATATGCAAGCACCTAGCTCTGTGCTTGGTACAGTGTTGGTGCTTGGTTGCATTTGAAAAGTAGCAATAACTTCTTTTAATAACACAGTTATAAAGCATTTTCTGTACATGGTGGTGGTGGTGCCTGGGGATGTTAATTTGTCTATTTGTTGTTTCATCTGCTTCTAAGTGCCCAGCCTACAAGAGCTAATCAGTCCCAAATATACTTAATTCCGATGAGGAAAAGGAAGACGCAGATGAGGCTCCTAGACCTAATCAGCAGAAAGTGAATGTAGGGGATTCAGCTCAATTCTCTCCTAAAGTCCAAAAATGGTAATGCTTCAGAAATAGAACAAGTCTAAGCTTGGGCAACAGGATGAAAAAAATGTGAATCCACTTTCTCCGCTGTCCCTAGCTTTATCCATAATAGGATTGAAAACGTAAAAATCCATAGCAGACCCCATGAAAATGTGACCCACTTACGTTACTAATGTAAAGCCAAGAAGCATGATGTCCTTTCATGTCACTCGTCCTCTCAGTGCCACCTGGGAGAGAAAATCGACAGAGCCAAAACATCTATACTGATAAAGGCTCAGGGGTTTGGGGGGTTGTGGGTTTGTTTATTTGTTTGTTTGAGGCAGAGTCTCACTCTGTTGCCCAAGCTACAGCGCTGTGACGTCATAGCTCACAGCAACCTCAAACTCCAGGGTTCAACCCAGCCTCCTGCCTCAGCCTCCCATGTAGCTGGGACTACAGGTGCTTTCCGTGATACCCTGCTAATTTTTCTATTTTTAATTAGAGATGGGGGAGATCTCGCTCTTGTGCAAGCTGATCTCAAACTACTGAGCTACAATCTAGTGCTGGGAATACAGTTGTGAGCCACCGTGTTCGGCCAAGGCTTGTTTTTTCCAAGGACTAATCCTTAATCGGCAGGCTAAGTTTTATAAGTCCTGAATGGGAAAAGCTTCCCAAGCATATATTAGATTCCTCCATTCACAGCTCACTCAGCTTATACCCACTGAGCTGCCTGAAAGTTCTTATTTCCGTTTTAGCCCTTTTGCTTCAAAGCAGGCCTCATTGACAGTGTTCTTTCAGCATTATTTATTTTTCTTAATCTTGTTTTCTAAGAAACTGGATTTTACTCCACTTTGGAGCCCATTTTTATACTTCACAACTCATTAGGTAGTCTATTTCATTTGCTTGCTTTTGTGTTCTCGTTTTAAGTTTAGTGAAAATAAAGTCTAGCATTAGGGTGTGCTTTATGAGATAACCCAGAATCCCCTCATTGGCTACATCCTTATTTCAGAAGCCTCTATACCCACCCTAGAGAAAGAGCAGGCAGAAAAGAGATAAACCACGGTGAGCTGTCACTTGTGCAGGTCTACAGCTAAGATAGAGACATCTGAGCATGTTCGGACCTCCTCTCTTGCTCACCAAAAGAACACTCATCTTCTCGGGTTAAGGCACCTTTCTTTAGAGGCCTCTCATTCTTAGACCCATTTTAAAGAAAGATTAAGAGAATTGGCCTGTGGATATAAGTGCATGTCAGGATGCCTTCAACACACCAGCCTCAGCTTTCACATCCTGCTTGTTCAGAGCCTCAAGATCATCCAGAGGTGAGACCCTGAGGCCCTCCCATGTCTCTCAGATATGCACAAAACCCTGCACATGTGCACGGACTTCCAAATAATGAGCTCAGTTCTGTTTCAGACATGATCATTTAAGTTTTCTGTGAGAAACTTCCTGTCGTGAAGGCTGGACCTCAAACCTTCACATGGCCTCTGATCACACTTAGACGTTTATAATAGAAAAAGGATAGAAAAAGCATAAAAATAATATTCTTCTTCATACATACCTTTCTTAGTCCTTCCCCTTTTTTCCAAGGAGAATAATGAGGCCAGAGCCACTATTCTTATCAGGACAGCCTTACACTCAGGCTCTGACTCTACTCTGAACAACAACCTATAACCTCCTATGAACATTCTCAATCTCTGGACATTAAATAATAACAAAAGGTTTAATGCAGAACAATTTGCAGGAGCCCTTTAAAAAGCATTAAATTCTTAAAAAAAAAAAAAAAAAAAAAAAGCATTGGATTCTTAACTCTTATCATTGGGTGCCTAATGTAATCGTTGGGTGTTCCTTGTATTGGACATGGGTAACTTGCTGAAAATGATGAAGACACTACACACAGTGATCTTTCTTACCAAAAAAGAGTAATTAGCAGAAAATACAACTCTCTACAGTAACAGTGTTTCAAAGACAATGCGTGCATCATTTTTCTGTTAAAGGCTGAAGATGTAATTCGGTGTGAATTTAATGCTTACACCGTAGTTATTTGCTTTCAGAGTTTTCATCCTATCACTATACTGATAAAGCCTGGTGTCTTCTTCCATACTGGCCAGTGTTTAAATGAAGACCACTGACAAGGGGGTGGAGGGTAATCGATCTAACTGTGCCAGTGAGCTAGCCAAGATCAAGTCACCTTCAAGCTTTCCTTTTGTTCTAATAGAGTATCTCTTGTAGAAAGACGTTTCTTTCTTGCTGTTTCTGTTTCTCCTGTCACAACATATTAAATTCTCTTAACACCTATTCTTAATTCATTAATTGTCATGAAGCTACCACCTATAAAAAATGCCCAGCACATGTATACTGTAGGTTCATAGCTGCAGATCCAATGGTGTTTAGGGACTCACCGTCCATTAATTAGGAGGCTGCCATACACTGAGGCCATTATTTGAACCCAAAATAAAATTTATAATTATTTCCATCTATAAAATGTCCAGCAGAATGGTCTGCTAGGCTAATTTTAAGATTACAGAATCATGTAACAGATAGCATAGGTGGGCTACTATGGGACAAAATCCTTCAGTGAAGGAAGTATTTGTTTTGATATTATCACATTTCATTACTTATGAATTCTTTTAGCTGAAGAAGAAACAATGGGATACTATTATAGTGCCTTCTCTGTCCCAAACACTGAACCAAATATTTTCCAGACTATCTTGTTTAATCTTCACAAAACCTTTATGAGATTGATATTATGTGCATTTGACAAAGGCAAAACAAGAACATATTTTAAAACCTTCCCCAAGTCACACAGACAAATAAATAGCACCATAAGTTAATACCTTGTATTTAGACTTTAGAATCTTTGTACAAATAATGATAAGGAACAGCTGGCAACCTGTGTACATTAGAAATTCTAGACGTGGAAAGAGAAATCACCCGCTGACGAAGATTTTCAATAAGATTTTCACCTCCAGTAAATTCTTGATCTTCTCAGGATACAGAAAATAGAAATTACCTAAACCAGGGAAATCTTGGGAAATGCTCCAAATTTGTTTCATCAATCCCTTTTCTTATTTAGTTGAAAAAGTTGTTTAGGTTGCAGAGAGCCACAAAGACCTAACATTAACTATAGAAACGCACTAATCAGAATTGAAATAAGCAATGAATGTCAGCTAACGACTCCAGAATTTTCTCTTCTTACTCTTTCTCTCTGTCCAAACCAGGGATCAGACATTTCCTCAAAGCACAGTAACATTGGATAGTACCACATTTTCATAATTACCTTCTTTTTTTATCAAAAAATTTTATTGTCAGAACTACTCACTTCAGAAGACCTTAGCCAATCTCCATTTTCCTCTCCTAAAGTTTTTGGATTTATTTAATCTTTCAGACTTTTCCTTTGAAACTTAGTCTCCCCCATCTATTGCATGTGTTTGAATAACTTGAGGTATTACGTGCAAAATTAAATGTAGTGAACTCTGAAAGAATTCAGTTAGTTAGGAAACCCCAGAATATATTTTATCGTCTTCAGGAACACTAATTATGCGTGTGTTAAATCTTTGAAACCAGTTTACTCTGTAGCTGTATCTATCATCTTCTCTCTAATTGCTCTCATTTCTTTTTAATTTCACCTTCTGTGAATTTTTTCAATTCTATCTCATCCCATACCTAGATTCAAAAATTATTAACATTTTACCATATTTGTTTACTTTTCTGTCCATTTTGTATATTGTGAACCATGTAAAAATAAGATACAGACATAATAACACTTCATCCTAAATACCTCAGCATTCATCTTCTAGAAAGGACATTCTCTTATATAAACACATTACCATGACCAAACCTTAAAATAAATAATAATTTTGTTATCGGCCAGGCATGGTGGCTCACACCTGTAATTCTAGCATTCAGGAAAGCCGAGGCAGGTGGATCACCTGAGCTTAGGAATTTGAGACCAGCCTGAGCAAGACCAAGACCCTATCTCTACTAAAAACAGGAAAACCAGCCAGGCATAGTGGCCGATGCCTGTAGTCCCAGTTACTCAGGAGGCTGAGGCAAGAAGACCACCTGAGCCCAAGAATTTAAAGTTGCTGTGAGCTATGACGCCATGGCACTCTACCCAGGGTGACAGAGTAAGTCTCTGTCTCAAAAAACAAAAAAATATATTGGCTCAATGCCCATAGCACAGTGGTTATGGCACCAGACACATACACCAAAGTTGGCGGGTTAGAACCCAGGCCGGGCCAGCTAAAACAACAATGACAACTGCAACAAAAAATAGTTGGGTGTTGTGGCGGGCACCTGTAGTCCTAGATAGTTGGGAGGCGGAGGCAAGAGAATTGCTTCAGCGCAAGAGTTGGAGATTGCTGTGAGCTGTGACACCACAGCACTCTACCGAGCGGGGCATAGTAGGACTCTGTCTCAAACAAAAAAAAAAAAAAAAAAAAATGACTATATAAGAAGGTCTACATACATTTACTTTTTTCTGAAAAATCTATTTCCTATTTCTTTCTCTCAAACCAGAACTTAACCAACCGTCATGCATTCCATTTGGCTGTTAGGTCTCTCCAGTCTCTCTTATCTAGAAAAACCTCTTCCTTTTTGCCCCATGGCACTGACTGTTGAGGATGCTCAGCTGGTTAGCTCATAGAATGTTGACTATTTCCTTGTGGTGTCATTTAGCTTCTACTGCTTCTTTATTACTAATGTTGAATCATCCTTGCATTTCTGTATAAACTCTATTTGGACATAAGGTATTCTTGTATAATGTCCTGCAGGGATTCTGGTTTTTAATATTTTATTTAGAATTTTTACATCAATATTCATCCCTTACTCTCTGGTTGATCTTTCAGAGGGAGGAGTGAGCTGAGAAATAACCAGCAAGCATCCTTCCTGTAGATTATTTTCCTAGAAGACTAATTCATCCTCTCTTGTGTGAACATATTGATTCTGTGAGAGTAGGAGCTTAGGATCCTGGTCATTCTGAAAGTTATTCTAGTCTGGGACCAAGTCATAAACAATAATGCCTCTGGGAACAGGGGGTCTCCTTTCAACACCATCTCCCTTGACGTTCCTTAGAATAGGAATGTGCCCCCATCAAGGTTCTCCCTGTTTCCCCTGATCCACTCCTGGGCTTAATCCTCACTGCAGTTAAAGGTTACTAGTAAGGCTCTTTTTAATCCACTAATTTACATTTTGAAATATGCCCCTTTCCCAATAAGAGAGGATACAGGCATCAGCTCTGAACATCCATCTTCAACTAATTTGGTCCATATGATAATTGCTTCTAGGAGATATTCTTTACTCTGTGATTCGAAATAGACCTGTCTGCTGGTTTCATTGTATATATTTCCTTCCTCTATATTTTATTCTTTTCATTCCTATCTATAAGTTTCAGGAAGAGGAATGGGCAAACTTATTCTCCTTATATCATCTTCCCAGAAACTTCTCTAATTTAAATATTTGAATTCTTTATTTAATATTCATTAAATATTGAACATTCATCAAATATTGATCAATATTGGGTATATAAATAAGCACAGTTATACACTATTGAATGTCAAAAACAGAATATCAAAAATGTGAACAGCGGAGCCAGGTACTGACGGTGGCTCCTGACACCCTCATGCCTGTGATCCCACCCACTCAAGCAGATCGCCTGGGCCCAGGAGTTTGAGGGTGAACCATGATTGCACCACTACACTCCAGCCTGGGTGACAGAGCAAGACCCCCATCTCTGAAAATAAAAAATTCAAACATCAAAAATCTCTTCTGATATTCATTTTAGGAGCACTTACCTAAGCTTTGATCAAAATGTGAACCTTTGACAAAGGCTTAAGAAATCAACATCACTCTCTCCCTTTTTTATCATCCACCAGCTGTAGTAATCTTGGTCTCCTCTACATTATCCTAGGATCCTACAGAAATAATGAACAGGATAACTATTTAAACTGCACATATTGTAGATAAATACAACTAGCTGGTGTGGTGACTAGGTGAGTAAATTAGTTTGAACTGTGAGTAGAAACGACAAATTAGTGGTTTGCACACCAGCAGTAAGGGAAAACTTAACAAGTAACAGCAAAACGTTTTGAGAATATGAATCCCATAGATATTACTTATCAACTGAACCTGGGACACAGTATGAACCAGACCAAGACAACTTGGCCGGGTTCATCAAACTACTCCATAATTCTTAATTTTTATCACAAAGGATGACTCATTCTGATACATGCCCCAAAGAGATGCCTTTCCTCAACCTGCATTTGTCTATTTTTTGCCTATCAATTTTCCCCATCCTTCAGGGGCCAATTCAAATGCTGTCTCCTCCATGAAGTCCTTATCATTGTTTTCTTCAGTCAAAATTAACCTTCCCTACTTTGCATCTCTATTTAACCGCTCTATATCATCATTCATTCAATAATTATTATCCAGCACCTATTATATGCTAAGTACTATTTGCTTTTTTTTTTTTTTTTTTTTTTTTGAGACAAAGACTCACTCGATGCCCTGGGGTTGAGTGCCACGGCATCATCATAGCTCACAACAATCTCAAACTCTCAGGCTTATGTGATTCTTATGCCTCAGCTTCCCTCGTAACTGGGACTACAGGCACCCACACAATGCCCAGCTAGTTTTTCTATGTTTAGTAGAGATAGGGCCTTGCCCTTGCTCAACCTGGTCTCAAACTCCTGAGCTCAAGAGATCCACCCCTCTGAGCCTCGCAGAGCTAGGATGACAGGTGTGAGCCAAGTACTATTCTAAGAACAATGAATGGCAAGGCTAAAAAAGACACAATTCTTGCTCTGTGAAGTTCACATTCAAGTGGGTGAGATACAAAGTTATAAACAAAACTAATTTAATTTCAAGTGAAATTTGGATCATAATATCTCCAAGAACAAATATACTGAAGAGGGCTAAAGAACAATTTCATTTTACCCATAAAATTCCTCTCCCAAGATGGCACAGCTCAATACCAAGAGAGGAACCCTTCACCTCTGATTGCCTCCACAGGGGAAAGTGAGAACATGGTGAGTGAGCACCCAGCTCCCTCTGTCAAGCAGGATGACACCCAAGAGGCCCACTTCATCCTTACCCTCCCCAGAATACTGAAGTCATAAGCATGGCTGTGTGGTTGGGAGAGACTGGAAGAAAGGAAGATCGGCCGCACAGTCTGCCGACCACTCCATGGACTCCATCAGGAAGCCTGCCCACAGGCTGCCCTGGGCTTCAGGACTGTGGCTCTCCCACCTTCACCAACTGAGTATGGCAAACTCTCTGCTCACTCTCACCTTCTCTCTGTGGCTCCTCAGGTGCACCCATGGACACATGGACAGCAAATGGAAGTGTCTTGCACTGACAGCCAGCCCATGCTGTGGAATTGGGAAAAGGCACACAAACTTGGGCGTTTCTTTGGACCATCCTAGAGAAAAAAAAAAGGGGGAGGTTCTCGGCACTTGGCCTGGATTTATAGGATCAAGAAAAGATACACAATCTTTTTTTTTCTTTTTTTTGAGACAGAGTCTCACTTTGTCGCCCCCACTACAGTACTGTGACCTCATAGCTCACAGCAACCACAAACTCTCCAGCTCAAGTGATCCTCTTGCCTCAGCCTCCCAAGTAGCTGGGACTACAGGTGCCCACCACAACACCTGGCTATTTTTAGAGAGGGGGGTCTCACTCTAGCTCCAGCTGGTCTCGAACTTATAAGCTTAGGCAATCCGCTGGCCTTGGCCTCCCAGACTGCTAGGTTTACAGGCATGAGCCACCAGGCCCAGCCTAAGACACGCAATCTTGGGAATCCACCCCAATGCCACAACATGTGGAGGGGGCACGTCTGTAGAGGAAGTCTTGAGAGAACACTGGAATCCTTAGCCATCTGAGCGCATTTCTCTCCTGACAGGGGCTGTGTCCATCAGTGCAGGACCAAGGAAACAGCCAACCCACCCAGGGACCCTGCAGACAGAAACATAGGGGAAGAAATTCTCCAGCTCGCTCTCCTCTCACCTATCCACCTCTTGCTGGTGCCTCCCATTGGCCAAACCTAACAGAAAATCAGAGGTCATAAAGGTCAGCATCCTGCGGCACAGGGAGGGTGGACCTGTAGAGACAACAGGGACTGCCCATCATAGGAACCCTCAAAATGGCTTCCTGAAATTTAACAGATACAACCCTGAGATTTAGATACAGCCAGGTGTGTCCTTCGGTGCAACTGCAAGGCTGGTCTATAAAGGCCGCTTTATTTATTTAGTATTGTCAGCTGTGGTGGAAAGAGGTCTGAACCATGGGTACTTTGGTTCCTGTCTTGGCTGGGATGCCGCTGAGGGCTGAGGAACAAAGAGAAGAGGGATGTGGAAAGAAAAAAGCACAGTGATAGCTTTTGAAGTCTTAGGCATTTGCACTTGAAGACTCTTCTTTGGGAGACATTTGGAAGGTTCACCCTCCAGACAAGTGGGCCCCGAGCATGTGCCAGGGCTCCTTTCCGTGTGTAGTGAACTGAACACCAGGGATGCTACAGCACGTGGCTTCCTTGAGAAAGACTCATTGACTGTGAGAACCTCCCAGCCACTTTCCCAGAGTGGTCCCCCTACTCCCATGTGCCTTGGAGCATGTGTCATGGGAACTTTTTATGCACACGTTTATACAGTTACCATTGGCTCTGAAAATAACATTGCGAGTAAGTGTAAGAAATGTCTAAAGCTGACCAGGCAAGGGCAGAGGGCAGGCTTATGTCACAGAGGAGGGTTTTCTGTGCAATCTCCTCTTTAATGAAAATCATCCTCCATCTCACCAGGATCCTGACTGCCTGGATGAAGGGCTGGATTTTAAGTATATGTGTCTCAGAGTCAAAGAACTCTACCACCCACAACCAGTAGCACCACAGACCTCTGCCAGCCATTGTGCCTGCCTGAAGTGTGTCCAGGTGGGACGAGGAGAGCCCAGGCTCCAGGCCTGCCTGCCCCTCGCGACATCTTTTTTCATTGTTCTCTTCTTTTTTTTTTTTTTTTTTTGAGACAGAGTCTCACTTTATTGCCCCCGGTAGAGTGCTATACCATCAAAGTTCACAGCAACCTCCAAATCTTGGGCCCAAGTGATTCTCTTCCCTCAGCCTCCCCAGTAGCTGGGACTATAGGCGCCCACCACAATGCCCGGCTACTTTTTTAGAGATGGGGATCTTGCTCTGTCTCAGGCTGGTCTTGAACCTGTGAGTTTAGGTAATCTACCCGCCTTGGCCTCCAAGTGATGGGATTATAGGCGTAAGCCACCTTGCCCGGTCTTCTTCATTTTTCTTTTTTTTATTATTACATTAATGCAATCATGGGGCACCATACACTGGTTTTATACACCGTTTGACACATTTTCATCACACTGGTTAACATAGCCTTCCTGGCATTTTCTTAGTTATTGTGTTAAGACATTTATATTCTACAGTTACTAAGTTTCACATGTACTCTTGTAAGATTCACCACAGTTGTAATCCCACCAATCACCTTCCCTCTGCCCTCCTCACCCTTCCCTCCCCTCCCTCCCCTCCCTCTCCCCCTTCCCCCTATTCTTAGGTTATAACTGGGTTATAGTTTTCATGTGAAAGCCATAAATTAGTTTCATAGTAGGGCTGAGTACATTGGATACTTTTTCTTCCATTCCTGAGATACTTTGCTAAGAAGAATATGTTCCAGCTCCATCCATGTAAACATGAAAGAGGTGAAGTCTCCATCTTTCTTTAAGGCTGCATAGAGATCTAAACATAGACCTGCCATTCAATCCTATAATTCCTTTACTAGGCATATACCCAGAAGACCAAAAATCACATTATAACAAAGACATCTGTACCAGAATGTTTATTGCAGCCCAATTCATAATTGCTAAGTCATGGA
>CAUYPK010016827.1:0-16318 GCA_963574355.1 Loris lydekkerianus | reverse complement strand
GGAGCACTGCTGCCTCAATGCAGGGGTGGAGCACTGCTGCCTCAATGCAGGGGAGGACGGTGGCGGAGCACTGCTGCCTCAATGCAGGGGGGACTGTGGCGGAGCCCTGCTGCCTCAATGCAGGGGGAGCTCATGCCTGAGAACAAGTAGGCCTCCCTGTCCCATTGGATTTATGCCCATATTTTGTGGCCTCTGGAACACAATATAAATTTCTTATTACCGAATAGTAAGCACACGTGGCATTTTGGTAGAGACATTTCTCCAATCAACTTTCTTCCCCTTGCTCAGCAATGTCTTTCTTGCTACAACTCCCTGTGTTTCATTGTGATTTCTTTGGTCCTGGGGACCCGTTACTTCCAGGAGGGGAGGTGTGTATGTGCCAACTGAGCCACGAGCCAGCAGTTCACGAAGGATTGACAGTCTGTCCTGACAGAAGCATGGGAGCGGCACAGGTTTTAGGGTGTTGGAGAAGTGCCTTCAGTCTCACAGTGTGGGCTCTCCAAGGTCAGATGGACTGGCCTTGTCTTTTAGATGAAAAACACAGGTGCAACAGGGCTTAGCAGTGTGCTCTGTAAACTGAGAGCTGCTGCTACTCAATAGTCTAACTGAGGGAGAATCCAAGTGACAGAGAGAAGGGACAGGCAGACTTTTTAAACCCTGAACAGTGGTACCTGGTGTCACTGACGATGTCCTGGAGGCACCTGCTGGGCTGCTTTGTGGGGCTGCGTCCTTGCTTGTTTGGGCACCTCCAGGGCCTGGTGCTGGGCCTTGTTCAAGCCCATAATAAAAATTTACTAATTGAATTGAATTTTTGAGATTATAATGAAGCTTCCAAACCATGAGTTTCTGAGATTGACACATTTTTTGTACTACCAGACCTAGAGTTTTTAATGAATTTTTGCTGTTTGCCAGTGGGTCATCTGCATAGCAGATGACCTGCAGGAGCGAAGCCTTGTGGGCCACCCAGTCTGCGGCTCCAGTCGACCCATGCACACTTACAGCACAGTGGGGCCACCGCGACCACAGCATGAGCAGGGTTCCAGAGCTTGCCAAATGGATTTGGCCAGGGCTATGCCGAACCCTCCCCTCTGGGAGGTAGGTGGGGTGCTGCTGTCTCCACTCCTGGTGTCAAGAGAGCCCACCCAGGTCACACAGGGTGTCAGCGTGAGGGGCTGAGCCCAGGTCTTCCCATTCTGACTCCCAGCTCTTTCCATTTCCCTGATGACACATTGTCTCCTGAGGCCTGGACAGGGCAGGCAAGTGCCACCTGCCTTACTGCTCTGCTCCAACCCTGACAGGCACCTCCATTCTCCCACCATGGTTAGGGGCCATGTTGTCAGAAGCATCTGCTTAGAGCTCAGCTGCTGGCCCTCTGCACCCCCACCTTCACCTGCAGCCCCTGCCCAGGCTGGCCTGGACTTCCAGGGACGTCCAACCAGCCGGTTTCACAGGTGTAGCTGGGCAAGCTTCACTCCATGCAGGGAAGTGGCTTTTTGCCCTGGAGGAAGCCTGGAGTCCTCTACTCTAATTCCTGTCTCCTGGAGGTGGGCGAAGTGGCCTGATGCCGTCTCTGCACATTCAGTGACGCTGCTGCTTCAGCAGTCACCTGTCACCTGCTGTGCTGTGAACAATCACCCTGCGCCCCGTTTGGTCACCAGTCATCTGCTGTGCTGTAAACTGTCATCCTGTGCCCCGTTTGCCATGAAGACATCTGTGCAGCCAACAGCAGTTTGTTTGTTGTTTTCCAAGCCTGTTTTAAAAATTTATTTGCTGAAAGGTTTTCATTAAATTCTAGCTCCAGTGGTTGCAGCTCAGATTCTGAATTAAATTGTAGATAAGCGCCAGCCACATCTTTCAGGCACTTGCAAATCCCTTGTTTGGGAAGACAGTTGTGTTGGATCCAACCTCCCTTCTTAGAGGCTTAAGGGGCTTAGCCAATCTGTCCATGGAATTCTTCCTTTAACAACAGCCTCCCAGCTTCTCCCCTCTCCCCAAGGATGGAGCCCCCCTCCCTTTTTGGCTTTAAAACATGAACCATAACTCTCTACCGAGATTCCCTAGTGTCTTCCACATGATTATTTTCACTACAGGGAAGAGATACAAGGAGGTTCCACAGCTCTGGGCCATTTCATGGCCAGTGGACTATGCGTCTGGGAAGGACAGGTGGCCTTCACTCCTCACGCCTGGGAATCCACCCTCCCCCTTCCACCGTTACCTCTGAACTTCAGACTGTCTTTGCTGCTGTGGCCTGACCACTGAGCCTGGAGTCACTGGACAGTCCTGTAATGAGGGGTTGGGGGTGGTGGTGGTCTGTCTGCAATTCCAGTACCAAACCTGGTGAAATGCAGACGTACCACACCCCAAGCTCACCCCCACTGAGTCCCGGCTCCGGGTTTCTCTGTCTGCTCGAGGTTCAGCTCCCTTCATTTCTCCTAGTTCTTTTGCTGGAAAGAACCAGCCTTCCCCATGTGATGAGCACCAGAATTTTGATTGTCACCAAGATTAAATAGATGCCACATTCCAAAATGAGAAGAGAGACCACAGTGAAGTTTCAACAAGAGGAGGCTGCTGGGAGTCAGGACATGACAGCCTTCCTTTGGGGGGGGGGGGTCTGTCCTGGCCCCTGCATCTTCTGGTGGCTGTAGAGATCTCCAAGTTCCTGGGCTGGTGGCAGTGTCACACCAGTTTGCACCTCTGGTCACAGGGCCGACACCTCAGTCACAGTGATCCCCTGCACTGCGCCTCTTCTCCAAGGAATTCCCCGTAACCACACAAGGTGGTGTTTACCATATTTCGGTGATTAGCAAACTGACATTGAAGACTTAAGTGTCCACAGAGGTAGCAGCTGGATGTGTGTGTTTCTAAAGAGCCTACATGTTCCTGGACATCCTAGAGCTCTCTGTGGTTAAGTTTCCTGAGTGTCCATCTGAGGTCTGATGGCTCTGCTTGCTGTCAGTGCCGGGCAACCCTGGTGCCAGTGGAGATGGGTGCTGCACACAGACAGGCGGATGTGCAGGCCCACAGCCGCGCTGGTGGTGGAGCTGAGCAGGATGCGTCATGTCGCCTGTTGAGGAGCCGTGATCGTGCTTCTGCATGACAAAGGGAGACACGCCAGTCTGGACACACCATGCGTGCCACTGAGTGAATTCCCGGGGCCCTCATGTCATGTCATTAGTGCTCTCTTCCTGTGAATGTGCATTAACGTGTGTGCATTTGAGTGTTTGTGTGTACATGTATGCATACCCTTATAAATGCTGTGTGTGTGCAGATACACAGACGTGTATTCACTCAGCTTTACCACCTCCCACTTTTCTGTTATAAACACCTCCTATTAGTCACCTCTTGTTGCCACCTCCGATTAGCAATGTGCACTTTGATTACATAGCCGATTTACGCACCCTTTGCCCAGTGTGTTCGTGGGTAGAACCACTCGTGTGTTCTGCGTGTGGCTCAGTTACACAAGGTGAGGCACCCCAACCACCTGGGACACCTAGTGTTTCCAAAAGAGATAAAAATCAAGCGGGAGAAGCACTGAGCGGGCAGCCCCTGCCCCCCACCCCCAGTGGTGCTCCCACTTGTTCCTGTCATAGCCCCCACTTCCTGGAAGAATCTCCCAAGTTAAGCTTTGAGCCATGCCAACCCCAGCGGCTACAACAGACATGGGCAGAACAGCCCTGGCCTTCCCAGCCTGTCCCTTTTGGGTTTGGGGCTGTGCTTGGAGGTGGGAGGCTCAGGGGGCACCTGGCACACTTGAGCCAGGTGGTGTGAGGGACGTTTTTCCTTCAAGGACCCTCTCTTGCCCTCACGTCCTCAGCAGCAGAACTGTGTCACTCTCCTATGACACACTTACAGAAACATCAGATCTGCCTGTGAGATACAGTTGGCTTCTCAGTGCAGTAAAGAAACTTTCACGAGGAGAGAGTGTCATCCGAGGCACTCAGAGCCCTGGTGTTGGGGGTGGGGGGGACTGGAGCTGAGGGAAGGTTTGCAGGATGGTGAATGAGGGTGGCACTGTGGTTAGCTGGGAAAGTGGAGGCGAAATATTCATAGCAAAAGGCCCAGAGGGAGCCTGGGGACATCTAAACCTTTCTACTCAAAGCCAGTGGAAGATGCTCAGCATATGAAAGACCAAGCAGAAGACCGGCTAAGTTTTTACTACTATGTGACATAAATGGGAAAACCCCTCAAAAGTCTACCACACCATTGCCCAGCAGAGACATTTGCAGCATTCTTTGTCAGCCAACAAATATATTAGTACATCTTCTGTTTCAGGCTAGGTGCTGGGTGCTGGCATGATTTCTGCTGTGGGAATCTCAGGACCAGGAGGAGATGAATGCAGTGCTGAGGGTGCTCAGGATGGCGGGGGTGGCTACACTGGGAGCCCCTGGAGGAAGCCCACTCCGCTGATGTGCAGGACAGGTGCTGACCACAGGTGCTGACCACACGGCAGCAACAAAGAGCAGCATTTCTGACCCTGCAGGGTGTGCATATGTGGACTGAAGAGCAGATGAGTACCCACGTGCAGACAGAACAGGAAAGCTTGAATTGCAAAGGCAGCTGACAGCACCACGCAGGACTGAAATGGAGGGGACGAGGCCTGCTCCTCCCTTCTCAAAAAATGTCAGACGGTTCCTACAGGGAGTAGAGCCTGTAGCCTCTCCTTGTATCTTTTGCTCTCAACAGATACCCTGTGAAAATCAAAGAGCTGAATTCTTCAACAGATTCAGGAAGGGAAGAAGGGTTAAAATAAACTCATGAGCAGTCGATTTATGACAAGCTATTAATTGTAGCTGGAAATGGTCTGCTAGATGCCAGTCTCCTCAAATTGATGTCATGGGACGCACACTTGTCATTTCTTTTGTGAGCTTGGTAGGCAGAATCCTTCAGTGTGGCAATCACTACAGTCTTTGGGTGCCTGTCCCGTGTGCCCCCACATGTGGACGTCTTTATCTTTGCTTCCACTTGAGGCTCAGTTGGCCCAGAGACTGCTTATGAGACTAGACTGGAGTGTCCTCCCTCATCACTGACATCACTGCCACAAGCCAGAAGGAGCACAGGACGCACTTCAGAGCCAGAGGTTTCTTGTGAGCAGCTGGAGAGAAGGTGGCGATGCTGGGGCTGGGTGCACTGTGGCAGGATAATCAGACAGTCTGTGTCCTGGCAGAGCTTCTGCTTTACTAAGACCTTTATAAACAGGGTCAAAGCCTTCAATAGGCTCCAGGTGGCTTAAGTACAGGACATGTTGCATTGTTCATTCTGTTGACAAAAGGTCTGTAGATTCCTCAGAGACTCTCAGCACCCACCACACACACTGGAAAGCTATTTTTCAGATGATAGTAATTAACTACCTGTGTAAAATACCCACACACTTTAAAATACATAATACCCTTAAATCCTTAGGATTACATCTGTGCAAAACTGGCTCCCTCCCCTCTTGCCTTGCTTGTTGACTCAAATAGGAGACCCCCTGCCAGCACTGACTCCCTGGGTTTCTGACACATTTTATGTGCTATTTGTTCCTTTTCCTTGAAAACGCCCTCTCCTTTCCCAGCCCCCACCCTCTATGCCTTCACTCTCCCGCACCAGAAGCAAAGTGTTCCAGGCCAGGCAAGAAATAATTCATTCATCTTGTACCTCAGAGCCACACTAATCCAAAACATGACTTGCTTTTCAATATCTATTTTTCATCTGTCAGAGTAGCTGTGCATTGGAAGCAGATAGTGTCTTGGGAGGGAACGCCACCTTCGGGGTGGAATCCAGACTCTGAATCCGAAGTGACAATGCAGAAAATGAAGCCAGGGAGACCTGCCCCCACGGGGAGGAGGTGTTAGGGACACAGCTGGCAGGCACAGGGCTTGGTTATCTTTATTCTAATTTTAGCAAGTTAAGGGCCTCAGAAAGAAGCCCAGTTTCTCCCTCCCTTGAATGTATTCCCAGTTTTCGTCTATATGGCTGTGTATTGTTATTTAGTGGAGCCCAAATGCTTCTGCACCTTATTTTTCTCCATCGATCCCCCATGCAGATTCCATGTTTGAAGGGACTGACTCAGCCTCAGTTCTAACGATTTTACTGCTTTCATCATCCGTAGCTGGCTGAACCTCAATGACTCCGGGCTTTAAAATTAAGCCCATCATTCAACAAGCACTTAGAAAAAAGGAAGAGAGAACAAAATCCCTGTCCTCCGACAGCCTGGCTGCGAGCAGACCCTGCCCGCTGGATTTTGCAGATGGACAGCCCTTTTCTGCATCTTTTCACACCCGTCAGCCATGAAATCTTGTGCGAGAGCCTCTCTACTTATCCTTTCAAATATCTCACATCAAATTCATCCTTTGTGGGATCTTGTTTTCTCCAGATTCTCCGTTGCCTAGGAAGTTAAATAGGGCATTGTTTCAGGAAAAGAGAGTAGATGGGGTTGCTGTTTTCCATGTGAGTCCTGGCAGGAGGGGGAGGGGGAGGCTGCCCTTTAATCTGCCAGGAATTTCTGCGGCAGAGAGGCAGGCTCATTAAGGGTTTTCCCAGACCACCTCACAAAGGACTGTGGGGACAAAGCGAGATGCTGGCAGGGCTGTGTGCCTTTGTTGGGAGATCCGCAGCTCCAGAGTCCTGGAGAGAAGCCGGCTGAGTTCATTGTGCTTTGGATACGGGAAGGGTGGCCCTGGAGGCAGGGGGGAGGCGAGAGATCCAAGGTCGGCCTCATTAGAAACACCCCATCACCCATAATATTTACATAATGCAGAGTTAAAATTTTCTCAGATTACCCCGGGAGAGAAAGTAAGAACCTACTCTTCGGAACAGCAATTCAGTGGGGGTAGGTATGTCTGCAGGCAGGGAAGCCACCCCCAGATCGTGCTCAGGGCAGTGAGTCCCAGCCGCCTTGGCAACACTGCCCTTCCCTGGGGACTCGGTGGTGTGTGCCGTTAGGGGTGCTGTTAGGTCTGAATGCTCTGGGCTATTTGTCCCGTTTCCTGGGTTTGCAGACGGGCTGTTTTGCTCAAGTCAGGCCCCGTGCTTTCTTCTGGTTTGTCAGCCCCTCCCCGTCTCCAGTTCCCCACAGCACCCATGTCTGTCTGCCCCCAGTGAGCGTCTTCCACCTTTGACGTGTGTTTGGTGGGTGCCTCTCCAGAGGCACCCCCTTTGCAATGCCCTCAAGTCAGTGCTCAGGCACACAGGCTGGGCCGCAGATGCCGGCCATGGAGGCTGCGCCATCTGTCCCTCCTTCTGCGCCCTGTCCTTCTCACTGGGAGGCTTCCCAGAGCAAGAGCCGGAACATGGGACGTCTCCTGAGGCCTGGGCTCAGGACCCGACACTCACCTCCACCTGTGTTCAGTGGGCCAAAGCAAGTCACATGGCCACCGTCAACAGCTAAGGGACCAGCAAGAGCACGCTGTGGGGGCGGGGTCTAGAGTCACGTGGCACAGTGAGGGCCGGGGCATAGGAGTTTGGTCTTAACATGCAGTGTGGTGATGCGTTACAGCAGCCGAGTCTCCTGCCCTTGAGTCCATCTCTCTCTCACTCTCTGTCTCTCCCCCCTCCACTCTACACCTTAATCTGAGTGAATTACTTGCTGTGGTTTGAATGTCACCTCCAAAATTCCTGTCGAGAGGTGGGGCCGTTAGCAGGTGATTAATTCCATCTCGGATGGGTAGATTGATGGGTTTCTATGGGAGGGGAACTAGTGGCCTTGCACGGAGAGGAGAGACCTGAGCCGGCCGCTCGGCCCCCACCAGCCGCACCCTGGGCCACTCCGGGCCTCCGCGCCCGTCTGCAAGGCCTTCCCCAGATGCGTTCCCTCAACCTCGGGCTTCTCGTCCTCCAGAACTGTGACAAGTAAATTCCTTTTCTTTATAAATTACCCAGTTTCAGGTACTTTGTCAGAAAACAGTCATCCTTTAATTAATAATTTATTTTTAAGTATATAAGCAGGAATAAAAACAACCTATACACTAGAGAGAACCATTAGCTTCACTTATCATCAGAAAGTGCAAATTACGAAATGCAAAATCAGATTGTCAGGCTCTCCCTGGCTGCTGGTGGGGCCGAGTCAGCCCCTTGCCCGCCCGCGGGGCGCTTGTGTGCTGCCCCGAACGCGTTCATCTGGGAGGCCCTGCGTCCGCTGGGCTGAGCTGTCCAGGAAGGCAGCCACAGACAGCCACGTGTGGTGATTAGGTGTTTGAAACTGGCCAGTGGCAAGGGAAGTAAACTGGAAGGCGCACAGTGGATTTGGGGGACCGCTCAAAAGTAAACACTCTTATTTGTAAGTATTAAAATGATTACATTTGAGATGATAATAGCTGTACATATTAATAATATAAACTATGCCGTTAAAATTCATTTCAGGTCTTTCTTTTTACTTTTTTGATGTGAGTCCTAGAAAATATGGAATTATGTATGTGGCTGGTACAGGGTTGGTGTAGCCAGGGCTGCCTGGGAGCTGCAAGGCCTTTCACATGTAGACTACAGCTGCTCCCAGGGCTTTTTGTTTTGTTTTAAACAAACAAGGTAATTATATTGGTCTTATCTACATGACCTTTTATTGTGTTGTATTTTGTTTTCTTTTTTAATGATGTATTTATTTTTATTTTTTGTTTTTCTTAAATGCCCGGAGGAAAGGGTAGTGTAAATAAGGATTATTTGTGCCTCAAACAAAGGAGGCTGGTGATGTAGAGCTCCATGGGGCTTCCACAGGCCTGGGCAGCACAGATGGTCTCCCCCTGCCGCTTGGTGAACTGTTAGCCTGGCCCCGTCCACTGCCCACAGCCCCTCCACCTTGCCCCTCTCAGGCTGGAGCCCTGGCTGCTGACATTCTTGAGGAAGCTCGGGCAGCGTCCTGTTAAGCGCAGCTGTGGCTGTTTTAGGGTTCTGCAGCAAGGGAGGGGCCCTGGAGCGTCAGAGGCACTGGCACAGTGCATTCTCCTCTCAAGTCTCTCTGGAAAACATTTACTTCCCTGAACCATACCGTCAGCCTGTCCCCTCCACAGGTCTCATGGAACATCTCCAGCTGGACACTCCCATCACTGGCCCAGTGACCAGTTAGGCCAGCAGTGCCTGGCAATTCCACATGACCTGCCCAGTCCCATGGCCCTCTGGGCAGACCCTCTTGGCTGCCCTGCCATCACCAGTGCCACCCTCATTTCCATGCTGCCTCTAGGGAGGACTCTGCCTGTAGGCCACTCATGCCCAGTGGGGTGGGTGAAGGTCGCCTTCCAGAGGCAGACAGCTGCATTTTCTCACTGAGCAGGCATTGCACAAAGCATGGTCTTCAGAACCCCAAATCCTTCTTGGGTTAAGGACAGAAAGGGAGGCAAAGCTGGGCAGATCTGAATGTGCGTGTTCCTTTTGGCTGAGCACCTCTATAAAGCCTCTGCATGGAAAGTCTAAGTCCTGTTGTCACGGCATTTCAGTGCAGGCGACCTGTGACTTCTCAGAGTGACTTTAAAAGGCTGGTGTGGACTGGTTTCTGGACTTCAGCGGGAGGAGAAGGGGCATAAGGAGCAAATGGGCTGGGCCTCCCCTCCCCCTCAGCTATTATCTTTCTCTCTCCTCATTCAAAACCCCATAGTTTTTAAGAAAAAGTTCTTCTGAAGGCGTTCCCCACTACCCATGAAAACACAATAAACAAAACCAAGAAAGGATGAAGGTAGCAGCCCCTGGGAGTCACAGTAACAGAAGGTTGAAAGACCCATTTGATTTTCCCACTATGGGTCCAGGTGTGCAGGAAAGGGGCACACCTACACAGAGGAGGTCTGCATGCAAACTGAAAATAAAACCCTAACTGCTTCTATCATCCCAACCTATGGAGCAGACCCCCTCTTAGCCAAGAGGACCCCAGAGAAACCTGAAAGCTGAGTCCCCAGTCACAAAGGTGGGGGGAGGGGGTCAGACACACCTCGTTACACCCCCTCCGTTGTGGAGTCTGGACACAACTGACCAGCAATGTTGAAACAGACCATGATGTTGGCAGAATGGACTCTGTAGCAAGAAGACACCAAATTACAAACAGGACCTTGAGCCATTCCATGCAAAGGCTAAGTCCTGCACCCCTGCATTCAAAGAATAAATGATCTACTTGCCAAGGTGCTGTTTTGTTTTTGTTTTTTTTCTCCTTTTTCTCCAGCACTTAAAGAACACTGGCCTTGAGATAAACAATGTTAGAACAGCTGCATCCACCACACACCAACTGGCCCTGTTGTATGAGCCATCTGCAGCTTCAATGAGACAGGGGACTGATTCCTGGGACCTGCTCCAGGGGTGACCCTGACAGCAGACTAGTCCTGGCCAGTCTCACAGAGACTGCTTTGCAACTGCCTTCCCATTCCCATGACATGCAGAACCCCACTGTAATACGTCTCCACCCAAGGTAAACACAAGATGCAGGTAATGTGGATGTTTACTCACCACACAGAAGCCCCATTACACAGGGCTGTACCTATAGATGGCCACCTGTTCAGCTTCAATCCCTACTCCTCCCCTTCCTCCCTGAAATGCTTTTGCTTTTGGTTTTTAGACAGGGACTGCACTTCCTGGCTATAAGTTACAATCCCGTTCTTAAAAAGCAAAACTCTTCTCTCCAAATTTATAAATTATATAACTTAAATTCATAAGACCCAGAGACACAGCGGGGCCCCTGTGAGCAGCCGGTGTGGGCCAGAGTGGGTGTGCTCTCACTGTCCAACCAGCTCATGCTCCCTGGGAGGGAAGCCGGGGGCTGAGGAAAGTAAGACAATTTTGCTTTTCTGGCCCAACAGAAGTGCCCTGGTGGACCCACTATCTGTGGTAAAGTTAGGATTGAAAATTACTTTGGAGGATCACCACCACACAGTCAGGGAAGATGGGACCTTGGGCGACAGTCACCACCACATAGTCAGGGGAGGATGGGACATCAGGTGACAGACTCATGGTATAGTTAATTAATGTTTGCAGAAGGTGAAGCAGAAAACCACAAGGGAACTCACATTAGGGAGTGCAGGACTCCAGGAGTCGTGGGAACAAAGAGAGGCCCTGAGGGCCTGCTGGACACAATGTCCCCGAGGCTGGGATGAAGGGACCGAGGCGTGGGTGCCCGCCTTCCTTTGCACCCAGTGTTCCTTGTTGAAGAGTGGGCAGCATGGACGTTAGATGAACTCTTCACTTTGGCAGTGCTTAGGCAGGAAGCCTGCCCAGTCCGAGTCAGGTAGGCACAGGTGATGGGGCAGGAAGGCCCTGAGCCGCTGTCAGGAAGGACACGGTGGACAGGGCCAGGGTGGAGACTCGAGGCTGAGGTGCTGCTGCTGGATGAGGGCTTGAAAACCCACCATCTCTTGGCTGAACTCTGCATACATGGGGACTTTGCCCACCTCATGGGCAGGTGGCCACCCAGAAGCACTTGTGCCCATCTCGTCTGTCTAACCACTGCGGCTCCTCCTGTTTCTTCACTGCGTGACGGGCCAGCTTGGACAAGGGCCTGGTCCTCTGAGCTGTTTTCTTGCCAATGCCAACACTGTCTTCTCCTTCTACCCCCTCTCTAGCCATTGGAACGTCCATTCCATTGCCCCTGATATTCAGCTCCTCCCACCCTCCTTCCCCGGAGCCCTTCCCACCCCCTTGACATGGCCTCTCTGAGGACCTCCTGCAGGCCACATGCGCTTCAGGGCCAGGCTGAGTTCAGTGGGCTGTAACCCTGACCCTGCTGGCCTCAGTGTAGCCATCAGGAGCCAGCCACTCATGGTCATCTGCAGCTATTCTAGCCTTTGCCATCTGTCCGAGCTCGCAGCCCAGCCCCCACCTTCCCCACCTAGGAAGCCAGACACTGTCAGCTGGCTGCGCTTCACCTTCCTCAGACGTGCCCTACGGCAGCACCGCCCTGGTCACCCTGACCTTCTCCACAGGCACTGCCTCCCGCTCCACCCTGCTCCTCCCCAGAGGCTGCCTGCCTCTCCCACCTGGACCTGGGCTTCCAGCCCCTTCCCTCCCGCTCCTCCTCTTGGCCTGCAGATAGGCAGCCCTGCTGGCCGTCCACAGGTTACACCATGCCCAGCTGCCCTCCATGCTACGTCCGTGGCCAGGGCTGGCTCCCTCCCCAGCTCAGGGCACGGTGCCTGGGAGCCAACACATCTATGTGGGGTCACACCCCTGACCCCTCCTGCTGTGCCTAGCGCCTGCCTGGCCTGAGTAGCATGACCAAGTTGGGCAAAGACACAGGGTCAGGAGCTGCTCCAGCCGGTCCCCTCTGAGCAATCTGGCTGGCAGCTTCCTGGTCCATTCTCGATGAAGTCACACACAGAACTAAACAACCCAAACCTAAGTCTGGACAGGAGCAGTCACCTTGTCCACCCATCAGAGGCTGTAAGACAGTGTGCAGTGGCCCTAATCATAGCTGTACAACAGGAGCGTCAGTTCCCTTTTCAACCTGTCCATTTTCACAGAAGTCATAGATATTTTCAGTTGATTTTTATCATCTGATGTGGCAAGGTCATGAGTATCATTTATTTTGTTTTCATAATTTCTCTGAAAGAAGAACACTGAAGATGGGTTACATCACAACTTCCTCATAAACAGGAAAACTTGACTTTGAGTCTTAATATTCTCATCTGTAAAATGGGTCCTAACACCACTTATTGCGTGGCATCCCCTGGAGGTGGCAGGAGAAGAGCACACGGGTTTCACACACACTGGAGCCCCTCGGAGAAGAGCAGACCCGAGAGGCAGGTGGGGCTGAGTGGTTATGTCCAAGTACATAACCACATTTACAAGCAGTAAAATGTGCAAACAACACAAGGCAGGGGGGCTCGGGGGGGCAGTTAATCGTGGAGAAGGAACTAAGGAGATGAGAGTGTTCTTTCCCTCCTTCCACGGGGGGTTTGTCACACTAACGAGTGAATGAAAAAAAAAATTGTGTGATTTTTTTTTCAAGATGGGCAAAAAGAGCATTTGCTAAAATTAAACAGCAGTTTATCATTAAAACTCTCAAAAAAAATCTGGTTTACCGAGTACCTATAGTAAACACACTAGCTGAGAAAGATCAGCCACAGGACAAGGCTTGTCATTCAGAAATAGGGAGGGGAAAGACCAGGAGAAACAGCAGCAGCTGCGTCCAGAGAGCAGCGGCTTTGTTGATCAGGCCTTGGTTCATGCCACCAGGCTGTTCCCAAGCTTCCACTATTACAAATGTTGCAAAGAAAAACTGCTGTAAAAACGTTATTTTACAGGTGAGCAAGTGTATCTCAAAAAAATCCATAAATTGCAAATGCCAGGTCAAAGGGCAAATGCACTAGTGAATTTGAGATACTGCATATCTCTCTGTGTGGAGTCTGAGCTGCTTTACACAGACACCTAGAGTCCGCTAGCCGCCCACCTGGGTCCGTGCTGGCTCTGCCCATCTGACAGATTAGGCAATCTCTGTAGTTTTGTTTGCATCACAAGTGTCATGAACAAAGGCTCTACAAGTTTTAGAGCAATTTGTGTTTTATTTTCTTCTAACTTTCTGATCATATTTATTGCCACGTTTTATCAAATTGTTGAGTTTATTCCTTCTTTTATTTTTTCCTTGATCAATTTTGGTCTTACACATTGACAAGATTGGCCTTTTGATGTATGTAAACCACAAATATCTTTTCCTAGTTGCTATGTTGTCTTGACTTTGATACAGGCCATTTTTCTTTTTGCCATGAAGATTCATAAAAATTTGTACATAGTTAAACTTATCAATCTTACCTTTTATGATTTTTTAATTTGGGGGAAATAATTTTGAAATCACTTCACTTTCCAAATTTATAAAGTATTTTTCTCATGTATAACATATGTGGGGGTGTAAAATATTTATTTTTTTTAACAACAAAGTTATTTTAAATAGTGCATTTCTAGATTTAGTTTGTCATACTAGAGGTCTGTATTTGTTTCTATAAAAAGTTTTTGTTCTGGAGAGAGTTTGAGATCCACAGTCGGGGGAGGGGGGCAGTTGGGGGAGGAGCACATTTTTTTCCTTTTTAACCATCCAGTTCAAGATGTCAGTAGAACACCTATTTAAAGAGAAAATGGCCTGTTGAAATTTCCCCGTAAGAAAACTGGCATTTGTGGGAGTAAGGAGCTTGAAGTTGAGACTGAGCTTTGCATTCAGATCATTTAGTATTAATTTATTGTGGATGGGCCTCAGTATCCCTTCAAACCCTAATGGGAGGCCCCGTGTATGGGGCAGACCTGCCCTGTGTTAGGGTCAGTGGTGGCCCTGGTGCTGATGACTAGAGAAGTTCTCTCTGGAGGGGCGAGCATTTGTGAACAGGCATCATTTGCAGTGACGAAAGATTGGACACTGTTCAAATGACAGCCCTGAGGAGCATGGCTGTAAATGGCTGTTTTTCCAGAGGACAGGATGGTACACCACTTCTAAAATCAGAAATGCAAATCCACATGGACTCCAGCTGTGGGGTGTGCATGACATGCTGCAAAGCTCAAACCCAGCGAAACAAAGCAAGTCACCAAGTAGTAGGCAGAAAGTATTTACAAACATGGAATGGATTTACTGAATGGACGAACTATGAGGGGAGGGGGAGGAGGAACCTGGAGGAAGGGGGGCACAGGAGTGAGGGACGGGTGGGGGGAGAGAATACCTGTTAATGGTGCCTGGCCCTGGGTAGGGAACATAATGAGGGGTGGAGAAACCTAGGGAAGACTTTAAATTTTACCTTTGTTAAGGTTTTGAAGATTAGACATTACTTTTAAAACTAATTTATTGAGGTGTGATTGACATGGAAAAAGTACATATTTAATGTTCATTACTAGGTGCATTTAAGATGCATTACTTTTTTTTTTTGTAGAGACAGAGTCTCACTTTGTCACCCTCAGTAGAGTGCTGTGGCATCACAGCTCACAGCAACCTCCAGCACTTGGGCTTAAGTGATTCTCTTGCCTCAGCCTCCTGAGTAGCTGGGACTACAGGCACTCACCACAATGCCTGGCTATTTTTTTTTTGTTGCAGTTTGGCCAGGGCTGGGTTTGAACCCACCACCCTTGATAAATAGGGCCGGCACCTTACTCACTGAGCCACAGGTACCACCCAAGAGGCATTACTTTTTTATTAAAAAATGTATTTACTAATACTAAAAGAAAATTCCATGAAGAGCTACGGCAGTTTTGTGTGAGCAGAGGAACAGCGTCACCCTGCAGACGGCGGCCCACTGCACAGCTGGAGTAACAGGAAGTGTGCGATGGCCCGGGACACACAGCACTCCAGGGGATGTGACAGAATGGGCCAACACTTACTGCACGCAGGAACTCCTGAGGGTACACACACCATTGTCACAGGTCAGTGGGAACAAAATGGTGATTCAGTGGACAGTGTAAGGGATGAGGGACATCTGTGGAGAGGAAGGAACATTGACCTCCCACCCCAGCCCATATACAGAAGCAAACCTGCAGTGGGCTGGGGAGACGGGTGTGAGTGAAGCTCTAACCCTCACAGGATAAACCCCAGCAAGTGTGGCATCAAGTTGGGGTGGAAAAGCCACGTGTGCTAAACTGATGCTTGGTGACATCACAGCCACATGGCGTGTGATGACAAAACCCACAGACGGGGCAGATGTCTCACGACCATCAGTATGACAGGGGGCTCACACGTTTATACTTGCTTATCATAAACCAGGCAAAATGGTCGGTACAATAACAGGGGAATTGCACAAAATTATTGTTTTGCAAAAGAGGAAGCATCAGCAAGGTAATAGTGGGTGATGAGGAGAGTGACCTCAGCAGGGATCAGAAAAAGGCAAATTCACTCAGCCAGATTGGCAGAGTCAGACATTAGCTGGGGCTCTCCCCGGGCTCTCCCCATGCTCCCTCTGTGCTCCCTCGTGCTCTCCTTGTACTCTCCCATTGCTCCCCTTGTGCTCTCCCCCGTGCTCCACTTGTGCTCTCCCCCGTGCACGGGGGAGCATAGAGGGAGCATGGAGAGAGCACAGGGGGAGCACAGGGAGCATGGGGAGAGCACAGGGGGAGCACAGGGAGCACGGGGAGAGCATAGGGGGAGTACATGGAGCACAGGGAGAGCACAGGGGGAGCACAGGGAGCACGGGGAGAGCACAGGGGGAGCACAGGGAGCATGCGGAGAGCACAGGGGGAGCACAGGGTGCACGGGGAGAGCACAGGGGGAGCACAGGGAGCACAGGGAGAGCGCAAGGGGAGCACAGGGAGCACGGGGAGAGCACAGATGGAGCACAGGGAGCACGGGGGGAGCACAGGTGGAGCACAGGGAGCATGGGGAGAGCACAGGGGAGCACAGGGAGCACGGGGAGAGCACAGGTGGAGGATAGGGAGCACGAGGAGAGCACAGGGGGAGCACAGGGAGCATGGG
>CAUYPK010016826.1:0-13965 GCA_963574355.1 Loris lydekkerianus | reverse complement strand
GGTTTTGCACTGCCTGAGACAATTTAATTGAAACTCATGTCAGGGACTGTCCACTTGGAGACATTCTGAGGTTGACCTTTGAAGTTCTGTAGCAAGAAAGAACTGAAGGGTGGGGACTGGGCACCATAGCTGTTTGTATCCTTTCACAGCAAGATTTAAACCTAATACTGTGGCTTCTTAGGATAGGGTAAAGGATGGCTGGTATCAAAATAGAGCTAGCTTGTGCTATCTCACCAGGTAGGTCCTCAGAGTCTCCAGCCAAAACTCTTGAAGAGGACTTTGTAAGGTTGTAGGAGATAAGCCACAATTACAAAGCCTAATGCTTTGGTAAGGGGCTATCTCTACTATCTGGGAACCCATACTTGATCTCACTCTACCAGTCCTAATAACCAAATGGTATAAAATAAACATGGTGCAGACCCAATAGAAGAACTCTGGCAACATAAATAACCAGAGTAAATGAACCCTCACAAAGAAAGGACAAAGTAGATACAACCGAAGATGCCATGCATAGACAAATGGCAGCAATGTCAGAAATTGAATTCAGAATATGGATGGCAAATAAGATAAATAGAATGGAAGAAAAGATAGAAATTGAATTCCAAAGGTTGTCTCAAGAAATCAATGAATTCAAAGACAAAGTCAACAAATATATGGACATAATGAGAAAAAAGATTACAGAGCTCAAGGAAACGAAAAAGGCATGAGGAGCTCCAAAATACAATAGAATCCCTCAGTGATAGAGTTGATCCAGCAGAAGAAAGGATCTCTGCAACTGAAGGACTAGCTTTTGAAAGTTCCCAAATGCTCAAAGAGGCAAACAAATGGAGAGTTAAAACTGATCATTTCCTGAGAGAGTTGTGCAATCAATCCAATAGATCAAACATTCATCTTATAGGAATTCCCAAAGGAGAAGAGGATGGTCCTAAAGGTACAGATACTCTACTCCAAGAGAATTTCCAAACCATTGCAAGAGATATAGAACTTCTGACAGTAGACAGTTTTAGAACCCCAGCAACACTCAATCCAAATAAAGCATCTCCTAGACATATTGTCATTAATTTTGCCAAAGTTAAGATGAAGGAGAAAATTCTGCAAGCAGTCAGATGTAAGAAAAGCATCACCTACAAAGGTAAAAATATCACAATGACTGCAGATATCTCAGCTGAAACTTTTCAAGCCAGAAGAGGATGGTCATCAACCTTGAATCTCCTAAAACAAAACAACTTCCAGGCCAGGATCCTGTACCCAGGTAAACTGAGTTTCATTTGTGATGGAGAAATCAAATACTTTGATGACATACAAACATTGAAGAAATTTGCCATAACTAACCCATCTCCAGGATATTCTCAGACCCATCCTCCACAATGACCAGCACAATGGTCACCTCCAAAGTATACTCACACAGAAATTTTTGAACAAAACTCAACTTCCACAGTGGTGAAAGGATGAAAAATGTCCACTGGACATCCGAAAATCATGACATCCCAAACACAACAAGGCTTATCAATTCCCTCAATTAATGTGAATGGTTTAAATTGTCCTCTAAAGAGGCACAGGCTGGCTGACTGGATACATAAACTCAGACCAGATCTGCTGTATACAAGAATTTCATCTTACCTTAAAAAATAAAAATAGAAGCAGGGTGAAGGGATGGACTTCTATAATACAGACAAATGGAAATCAGAAAAAGCAGAGGTTGCAAATTTTAGTTGCAGATACAATTGGCTTTAAACCAACAAAGATAAAGAAAGATAAGAATTGCCATTACATATTTGTCAAGAGAAACACCCCACATGAAGAGATTTCGATAATTAACATTTATGCACCCTACCAGAATGCTCCTGGGCAAACCCTAATGGATATGAACAACTTGATATCTTCCTGCACTATAATAGTTGGAAATTCTAACACCTCTTTGACAGTTTTGGATAGATCCTCCCAGAAGAAACTAAACAAAGAAATATTAGACTTAAACCTGACTCTAGAACAAATGAACTTTACAGACCTCTACGAACATTTCATCCTAATAAAATGGAATATACATTCTTCTCATTAGCCCATGAATCATCCTCCAAAATAGATCATATCCTAGGACACAAGTCTAACCTCAGCAAATTTAAAAGTGTAGAAATTATTCCTTGTATCTTCTTGGACCACCAAGGAATAAAAATTGAACTCAAAGCAACAGGAATCTTCATGCTCAAACAAAGTCATGGAAATTAAACAATTTTAGACTGAATGATAGCTGGGTCAAAGACAAGATTAAGAAGAAAATCACCAAATTTTTGCAACAAAATGATAATGAAAATACAAATTATCAAAACCTGTGTGATACTGCAAAGGGAGTAAGAGGGAAATTTATAGCATTGGAAGCCTTCACCAAGAAAACAGAAAGAGAGGAAGCCAACAACTTAATGGATCATCTCAAGCAACTGGAAAAGGAAGAATATTACAATTCCAAACCCAGCAGAAAAAAAGAAATACCAAAATTAGAGCAGAATTAAATGAAATTGAAAACAAAAGAATCAATCAGAAGATCAATGAAACAAAAAGTTGGTTTTTTGAAAACATTAACAAAATTGATAAACCTTTGGCCAACCTAACCAGAAACAGAAAAGTAAAATCTCTAATATTGTCTATCAGAAATGATAAAGGAGAAATAACAACAAACACTTCAGAAATTCAGAAAATCCTCAATGATTACTACAAAAATCTTTATTCCCAGAAAGATTAAAATCTGAATGAAATGGACCAATACCTAGAAGCACACAACCTTCCTAGCCTCAACCAGAAAGAATTAGAAGTCTTGAATAGACCTATATCAATCACTGAAATAGCATCAACAATACGAAATCTTACAAAAAAGAAAAGTGCAGGACCAGATGGCTTCACATCCAAATTCTATCAAACCTTTCAAGAGGAACTAGTACCTATATTATCCAACCTTTTCAAAAGCATAAAAAAAAAAAGAAGAAATACTTCCCAACACATTATATGATGCAAATATCACCCTGATCCCCAAACCAGGAAAGGGTTCAACAAAGAAAGAAAATTATGGACCAATATCATTAATAAATATTGATGCAAAAATATTCAATAAGATCTTAGCAAACAGAATTCAACAACACATAAAAAAAAATTATACACCATGATCAAGTTGGTTTTATTCCTGGGTTACAGAGTTGGTTCAACATACTCAAATCTATAAATATAATACATCACATCAATAAAATAAAAAACAAAGAAAATATGATTCTCTCAATTGACACAGAAAAAGCCTTTGATAATACCAGTATCCTTTCATGATCAGAACACTTAAGAAAATAGGCATAAAAGGGACATTTCTTAAACTGATACAGGCCATCTACAGAAAACCCACAGCCAATGTCATATTGAATGGTGTAAAATTGAAAACATTTCCACTCAGATCAGGAATAAGGCAAGGATGCCCACTGCCTCCACTACTATTCAACATAGTAATAGAAGTCTTAGCCATTGCAATCAGGCAAGAGAAGGTGATCAAGGGTATTCAAATAGGGTCAGAGAAGATCAAACTCTGACTCTTCACTGATGATATGATCCTATACCTGGAAAATCCCAGGGACTTAACTTCAAAACTTCAGAAGTGATCAAGGAATACAGCAGCATCTCAGGATACAAAATCAATACTTAAAAATCAGTAGCTTTTATATATGCCAACTATAGTCAAGTTGAAAATATAGTCAAGAACTCTATTCCTTTTACATTAGTCTCAAAGAAGATGAAATACCTGGGCATTTACCTAACAAAGAATGTGAAAGATCTCTATAAAGAGAACTATGAAACTCTGAGAAAAGAAATAGCTGAAGATGTTAACAAATGGAAAAACATACCATGCTCAGGACTGGGAAAAATCAACATTGCTAAAATGTCCCTACTACTCAAAGAAATCTACAGATTTAATGCAATCCCTATTAAAGCACCTCTGTCATACTTTAAAGAACTTGAAAAATAGTACTTGGTTTTACATGGAATCAGAAAAAACCTCAAATAGCAAATACATTACTCAGAAATCACAACAAATCAGGAGGTATCACATTATCAGGTTTCAGGCTATATTACAAATTTATAGTGATCAAAACAGCATGGTACTGGCACAAAAACAGGGAGGTAGATTTATGGAACAGAATAGAGAACCAAGAGATGAACCCAACCACTTATCATTATTTGGTCTTCGACAAGTCCATCAAAAATATTCAGTGGAGGAAAGACTCCCAATTTAACAAATTGTGCTGGGTGAACTAGCTGGCAACCTTTTGAAGATTGAAATTGGACCCCTACCTTTCATCATTAACAAAAATTGATTCTCACTGGATAAAATATTTAAACTTAAGACATGAAACTATAAAAATACTAGAAGAAAATACAGGGAAAATACTTGAAAAAATCAGCCTGGGAGAATATTTTATGAGGAGAACTCCCCAAGCAATTGAGGCAACACCAAAAATACAATACTGGGATCTGATCAAACTAAAAAGCTTTTGCACAGCCACGAGCACAGTAAGTAAATCAAACAGACAACATTCAGAATGGGAGAAGATTTTTTTTAACTTTTTTTATTGTTAAATTATAGCTGTGTACATTAGTGCAATCGCCTGTAGAATGGGAGATTTTTGCAGGTTATGCTTCCCAAGTTCTGATAACTAGAATCTACAGAGAACTCAAACTAATCAATAAGAAAAGAACAAATAACCCCACTTCTTTGTAGGCTAGAGACTTGAACAGAAACTTGTCTGATGAAGACAGGTGTATGGCCTACAAACACATGTAAAAATGTTAATCATCCTTAATCATCAGAGAAATGCAAATGAAAACCACTTTGAGATATCATCTAATTCCAGTAAGATTAGTACACATCACAAAATCTCAAAACAACAGATGTTGGATACAGACAGGAGGGAACACTTCTACACTGCTGGTGGGAATGCAAGCTAATACCACCTTTTTAGAATGAAGTTTGGAGAATACTCAAGGAACTAAAAGCAGACTGACCATTCAACCCTGCAATTCCTCTAGTAGGTGTATACCCCGATGATTATCAATTATTTTACAACAAAGACATTTGCACCAGAATGTTTATTGCAGCCTAATTCATAATAGCCAAGACATGGGAACAGCCCAAGTGCCCATCAACACATTAATGGATTAACAAATTGTGGTATATGTACACCATGGAATACTATGCAGCCATAAAAAAGGGTGGAGACTTCACATCGTTTATGTTCACCTGGATGAAGCTGGAACATATTCTTAGTAAAGTATCTCAAGAATGGAAAAAAGTATCCAATGTACTCAATATAAATTAATATATAATCATCTATACATTCATATGAATGGCAAAACATAACTATAGCCCAGAAAGTAGAAGGGAAGAGGAGGGGGGGTATAGGCAGAGGGAGGGTATTTGGGGGTACCTCACCTAATGTGCATGATGCAATGGTACATTTCAAAACTGTTAAGAAATGAGTATAATTGTGATGGATGTGTTATTTATTTCAATGTAAGCATTTCACATTGTATATCAAAGCAGTATACTGAACCCCATAAATGTATCAATGTACAAAGTTAAGATTTAATAAAAAATAATTTAAACAAAAAGTATGTCCCATATAAAAGCACCAGCTACTGCCTACAGTAATTTTCTAAGCTTGGTGTAAGGAGGGGGACTCCAGGCAGAGCACATTTGTCTCCTCCTGAGTTGAGTAAATGAAAGCAAAGATCTGGGAAAACAATGTGGCTAGAGTTATGGGACAAAACACCAAAAAGGAGAGAAGAACGCAGAGAGAGAACCATGGAGCTATGCAGATATTTCTTTCTCTGGTCTTTAGCTGAGTATGGATCAGCATATGCATATGAGGAAATTATTCGAGGCCTGGGAAGGTATCATCTGAATGGATTAGAAGTAATGGTGCCTGGTTCACACACAACACCAGGAACAATGCCTGATCCCTCTATCCAGATTGGAAAAGCTCATAATTTATTGGGCATTAAGTAATGTATTCAGGAAAGTTTTGACTCACTAGTAGACAAAACTAACCCCATTCTAAACACTGCTCTGGTCTCATCTAATAAACTGAAAAGCAAGACCTGATAAGATCAAACTGTTTTAAAGTAATCTAACCATGTTTCAGAATAAAACTCAAAACATTTATAAAAATAAAAAAATGTCCAGCACCCACAAAAGTAAAATTCACAGTGTCTAGTATAAAATTAAATTAACTTACCAGACATGCAAAAATCAGGGAAATATAATACATACTGAGGAGAAATGTGAACCAATGGAAACTTATTTAGAAATGACACAAATGATGAATTAGTAGACAAGGACATCAAAATAGTTATTACAATTACATTCCACATGTTAAAGAAACTATAATATGTAAAAGAAGAGATACAGAAGGCATGAAAATGATTTAAATCAAAATTTGAGAAACAAAAACTATAATGTGAGAGATGCAAAGTAAACTGGATAGTGGAAGATTATACATTGCAGAAAGAGATTAGAAGACATAATAATAATAACTACACAAAATGAAACAGGAAAAAAATAGACTGAAAATAAAAAGGTAGAGAAAACAGAGCATCGGTGAGCCACAGGAAAACTTTAAGAGGTCTAATATACATGTAATTAGAGTCCCTGAAGGCATGGAAGGAGATGGGAAAGAAAAAACATTTGGTCCAATACTTTCCAAATTTGATTTTTAAAACTATCACACCTAACAGGTACAAGACACACTATCTAGATAAGGGACACAGTTATAACTTTAACTCAAACTGTACAGAAGCAATTCATGTAACCAAAATGTTTGTGCCCCTATACTATTCTGAAATTTAAAAAAAACTATAATCCTACAAATTTGAAATGCTCAAAAAAAAAAAAAAATCCAAGCATAAACACAAAGAAACCTAATCAAACCAAAGCACTTCATAATCAAATTGCTAAAAATTATTTCAGAAACTTGCCTCTCCCCTGAAGAAACCGTTTTCCTCTAGCCCACTTTATTGTGTCTAGAAGTGGACAGGTACCATTCTTTCTCATTCCTCTCTTAAAATCCCCAGCTGTGAGTTTTATGCCATCAAAGTATGTTCCCCACTCACCCTCATTACTACTGTCATGTATTGCCCTTGGATGACTCCCTGTCATTTCTTATTTACAGCTCTTGGCTCGCTGTCCCTATTCCTAAGACTGTCATTACATCACTTCTTAGCAATGTTAATCTAAAAATAAATGGTCACTTCTAACACTTTGACTTATCAGTTCTTTGACCACCACTTTATCAAAAATTATGTCCTCCATTGTTTGTTCCAATGGTCTTGTCTAGTACTTGTCATTATCAATAAACTGTCTTATTCATGTCTTTATTTTATATATCCCATTCTTGGCCTTACTTTATACATCAGTGCGAAAATTGAAGCAATTAACATTTCTACAGATTTCCCCTAACCACACCTAACTATACCTACCAGCATCTGTACCCAGTTGTCGGCGTTTTTGAATGCTATCATAAATGAATCACACAACTATCCGCTCCTTTGTGTATCTAAGACTGTCCTTTCCCCTTCAAAACTCATTCTACTAGTTTTTCCCTCCTTTTCAATGATCAATTATTTTTTTCCATCTGAATCATTCCCTTCAACTTGTAAATATGCTATTACTCCACCTATTTAAAAAACATTGGCTCAGTGCCTGTAGCTCAAGCCATGAAGGCACCAGCCACATACACCAGAGCTGGCGGGTTCGAATCCAGCCCACGCCTGCCAAACAACAATGACAACTACAACCAAAAAAAAAAAAAAAAAAGAAATAGCCAGGCATTGTTGTGGGTACCTATAGTCCCAGCTACTTGGAAGGCTGAGGCAAGAGAATCGCTTAAGCCCAGGGGTTGGAGTTGCTATGAGGTGTGATGCCATGGCACTCTACCAAGGGCAACAGCTTGAAGTTCTGTCTCAAAAAAATAAATAAATAAATAATAAAAAACATTGACAACATGCACATTTAAAAAATTTCTCTTAAGAAAAAATATATATCCCATAATTAGAAGCAATTATAACAGAAATTTCTTATTTTGATAATTATTGATTAAAGGAAAAAAAGTCAAGCCTTCAGGAACAAGTACAGTTTATTTCCAGTTAATGAAAAAAAGGCTCCTCTTTACCAAAAGAAAGTTCTGGCTAAAAATTTAGAAAAATAAATATTAAATTTAAATATCATCATTTCAAGTCACCCAATTACTTAAATGACTTAGGCACTAAATGAAAAAGAGTATGTACACAGTACTAAAACAGCACTAAACAGATTGTTTGCTAATTCCTTTGCATTAGAAACATCTGTTAGACATAATCCTAAGCAAATAACACAGAAACACAGAGGTTTAGAATCATTTAGACAACCTGGTAGTAGTGTCCCCCTGATGAAATGCATGATGAAATATACAATATCATCCACAAAGTACTGTTACCAAAAGTACCTAATCAAGACTGTACACTTTTATGTAGGTAAAAAAAAAAAAAAAATATATATATATATATACACTTAAAACAGAAAGAAAGAAAGAAAGAAAGAAAGAAAGAAAGAAAGAAAGAAAGAAAGAAAGAAAGAAAGAAAGAAAGAAAGATTGATTTTCTGGACCCCACTGCTGAGTTGGTTCATTGTCTTTCTTTGTGCCAAATTCCTTGAAAAATATGTAAACATTGGCTTCGATTCCTCTCTTTTTGAATCCTCTCTTTCAGGCTTCCCTTAAACAATTTCTAGTCAGACTGTCAACCCCAACCTGCCACCAAAACTATTCTCAAAGTCACCAATGAGTTCTGCACATTGCTAAAAAAGCACACTTGGTACATTAGTAGCATTGAAATTTGACCACACCTTCTTAATATCCTTTCTTCACTCAGGCTCCAACTTCATAATCCTTGGTTTTTCTCCTCACTGTTAATTCATTCCTAGGAGTTCCTTTTGCACAGTCCTCTTTCCTGGGCCTTGCCCAGTCCCCATCTATACTCATCATAGGTTTTAAAAGAATCATTTTTCTTTACTAAGTTCATTTGAGCCACTCAGAGACTTTATCTGTCTTACAAAGCTCTATGTGATCTGAACCCCTGCACATTGACCCTTTGACTTCAATTCCTAATATGTCTAATATTTTCCTCTTATTCAGTCTTTCCAGGCATGTAGGTCTCCTTGCTGGTCCTAGTATATCCCAGATAATGAGCTAAAATAATACCACAGATAATTCGCAGCTCTTTATGTCTATGGCTCCCAGGCAGCCTATCTGCAAATGTCAGTTTTTCTTCATCTTATTCTAACAGAACACTTCTTTTCTTAAAATGCACTATGGATTGATAGAGTTTTAGAGTTAAAGAACTTTCAATCATTCATTCATTGGTTCATGAATCATTAAGGGTCAAATCCTTGGTGAGTGCTGATGTAAGAAAGGTTCTTCCCTCCAAGTCAAATGAGGAGAAATAAACACATATGAAAGCAATCACAGCACAAGATTACTCAGGAACTCTATTCATATCTATAGAGAAAGAGGACTTTAATTTGGTTGAGGAGAGTCAGGTGTGACTCTCCAGAGACAGTCATGTCTCAGGAATTTAAATCTCCTTTCCACTACTGCCAGGTAATGACCTTAGGCATCCTGCAGAAAACCTATGACGTCAGTTTGCTCATTTATAAATTTGGGATGACAATGCATGCCACACAAACTTGTCCTGAGTGTCAATAGAGATGATTATGCTCTTTAAAGTGCCATGACAGTACCTATAGTTACTATAGTTACTATATATAGTAACTACTTATAGTTACTATCCTTCTCTGGCCTCCTGCACACCACTATCTGCAAAGAAGCAAGTACTTTAGAAAGCATAGTATCTGTTCATACAGCTTCAAGCATTTGAAGGAATGAATTTATTTGCCCAGTGCCTAGAGTTCAATATCTTAAAAAACTTAAATGCTTCTTATTTTTGTTCTAAGCCTTATGCATTGTTTTGAAGAAATGAATCATATATTTTGAGGGCAGTGCTATCACGTTCATCTACACAAGCCCAATCAATATGCATTGATTTGTGCTCTAATATTCATGAAACAATGCTTCTGTTCAAATGCAATCCTCTGTGTTTAGGACTATTTCATGCTGCAAATGAACAACTAATAGAGCTGTAGTTAATATCGGCTTCATCAGAGAGAACTCTAATGCAACATCCTGACTGACTGCAAGGAGCCCTAGGAAAAACACAGTCCGTGTGACATTCTCCAAGTAATTAATTTCTCTCCATAACATTTTTCTGGAACCCACTGTGTGTAGATGGATGAACAGGGTCATACTGAGAAATACAAATGAATTTCTTAAGATTTCTGCACTTGACTTTATAATGAAACACGGGACTTGTTTCTGGTTTCCTCCTTTAAACTGCCAAATATCTTCAGCTTCCTTGTAAGATAGCTAACAAGGACAAAAATCCACTATGAATTTATTTTGGGAGTGGTTTTAAAAAATGATCACAAATTCTTTGATACTGTGAGGTGTCATATCATTTCATTTCATCATATCATTTCATCAAGAGGTGAGGTGTATGTCATTTCCTCTTGAATGAGAGCAAACCTATACCTTCTTTGATCAATGGAATAGAACAGAGGAAGTATTCTGTGATTTCCTGTGATAAGTTACAAAGGGCCATACAGCTTTTCCTGGTTCTTTCTGAACTCTAATTCTTGTGATGCTCTCTCTTAGGTACTTCCTTTTAGAACTCAACCATCACATTATGAGAAGCCCAGTCCACATGGAAAGGCCATGTGTATGCATTCTTATCCACAGATCCAGCTGAACCTAACCTTTGCATCACCCTGACATATATGTCAGACATGTGAGTGAAGAGGTCTCCAAATAATTCAAATCTCCATTCACTTGCACTACCACTGAGCCATTTGAGTCTTCCCAGCTGCAGCCTCAGAATTCATGCAGTAGAGAAAAACCATCCCCACTGTACTGTCAGAATTCCTGACCCATGGTTGTTATTTTATACTACTACATACTGGAGTGCTTTGTTTTATGGCAATAAATAAGAAGAAATGGCAATACATAAAAGCCATAAATTTATCAATGAAAGTATCTAACATTTAGGTAATCAAAAGGGATAAATGTGCTTTTTTCAGAGTTCACATGAACAGATAGGAAGGTTTCTAGAAATAGACAGTCATCCTTAATCCTCTAGTAAGGGTTTTCAATGAGATACTGGGACTACTGATTTTTTTTCTCTACATCCCCTGAGATACTCTCATAGCATCTTAACTGCATTTACTAACTTACCAGTCAAGTCAGAAAGACAAACTAATTAACTGTTTTTTACTATCTTATCTTGGTCACAGTCTTATCCTCTTGATATGACAGAGATGAATTGAAAAACAAAAACGAAATCCAGGCATGGTGGCTCATGTCTATAATCCCAGCCTGTGCAACAGTGAGACTGTCTCTAAAAAATAGCCAGACCTATAGTCCAAGCTACTAGGGAGGCTGAGGCAAAAGGATCATTTGAGCCCAAGAGTTTGAGGCCGCTGTGAGCTATGAATGTCACAGCACTCTACTGGGGGCAAGAACATGAGACTTTGTCTCAAAAAATAAAAAGAAAGAAAGAAAGAAAGAAAGAAAGAAAGAAAGAAAGAAAGAAAGAAAGAAAGAAAGAAAGAAGAAAGAAAGAAAGAAAAAGAAAAGAGAAAAACAAAAACAAAAACAAAAATGCAGATAGATGGCCTTACCTCTGTTAATTCTAGCTTTACAAAATTACTTGACAGAAATAAGATAATAGGCTTTTCTCAGTGTTGTAGAGAATATGCAAACCCAAGTTTTAAAATTTTAGATCTTAATATATATTAAAGGACAAAGACCAGAAAAATGTAAAAATAAATAATGTTCATAACTTAAAATCTTAGTCTTTACAATGTATAAAATACCTTTTAATTGTTAAGGCTTGCCTGTAACCTTAGTTTAACTCAGCATTTTTTTTGAAGATATTTCATTGCTAATTAACTTTCAAAAAAAAGCAGAAGATACCTCTTTTTGCACTGAAGGTTATAATTTTCCAAAGCTTTGACTTTTGTTTAATATACCATAAAGAACACTGTATATTTTTGCTGAATTTTAAAATGCTATCATTCTGCAAGGTAAAGAACTAAGTACTAAGTGAAATGTGAAACCAAAGTCTTCCTTGGAAACATGTTCCTGTGAGCAAAAATAAAAATGTGCCAAATATATCTCTACAAAGAAAGGAAGGATATTTGTCCTGATGTCTACTCCAGGAATAACCTCCTGGGGAGAATTTTGAAAGAATTTGAGCATTTTAAATGTCCTGAACTAAATTAGTTAATTAAAAATATGAGTGAACAAAGTCCACTGAGGTTAAAAGGAGAACAATAGTCAGCAATCATTTATCACAGTGTCCTATTCAAGGATTTCAAGATACCTGATTAACAGTGGCAATTCTCATTTAGATTCATTATCTGATGGAGCACAGTTGTTATTGATCCAACAGCTGACCTCCGTGCAGGCTTACAGTGTGACAATAATAATTTCTCCATATAGTGTGCCTGCAGTCATTGACAGTTTGAGTAATGGTTAGATAAAACAGATGGATAAATAGCTAATTCCTAAAAACTCTCATTTCATTTTTATTGATGCTTCAGCTTTCCCATATGCTTCATATCTACCCTTTTATCTTTCCTTCCTTCCATATTTCCTTCTTCTTTTAAAATGATTTATTAATTTTTTAAAAAGGAAGTTTTAGTATTTTAGTGGAATTCAAATTGTTGGGAAGGAAAAAGTTTTCTCTAGCCTCACATGTTCAGTATCTGGGACTTCGCAAATTTAACTAACAAAAAACAGATTAACAGGAGAAAAATACAAATTTATTAATATTTTACATACATAGGCATTCACAAAAAAGAAATGAAACTCAAAGAAATAGCTAGACTCTGGGGCTTATATACAATTTTAACAAAGGAAAGGGGGCTAGGACTTTAAAAAATGATAAATTATGGGAAAGTAATTAAAAAATATATGGGGAGGATGTGAGAGCAAGATGGTGGCCAAGTAACAGCTTCCCTGCAACTGGGCACTGTGAGTCTAAGGAAATAAGACTCCAGGCATCTCTGGCTGGTGGGATCTGCCTATAATCATCCCTTTGAGGATACAGGGAGTCAGCGAGAGACTTCTGGACCCTAAGAAGAGGACAAAAACAGTGGAAAACTGGCAAGTGGTCATGTGTATTCAATAGGTCTAATCTCGCCGGCAGTTGTAAGTACAGCAGCAGTTACACTGCAAACCGGAAAGGCCTTACCTATGAACTGTTTTGGTGTTTTTGGGCTTGGCACTCAGTTGAACTGCCTTGGGGAGAGCTTGCGTAGGAGTGTAGAGAACTTTGGGTGTTGTCTAGGGCCCCAGACTGAGACGCTGAGCCAGACAGAGCCAATAGCGTTTGGCTGTGGGCTGCAAGGGAGCCATTGTGAGAGAACTGCCCTGGCAAGCTCCACCCTCAGGGTTGCAGAGCCAGTATCGTGCGGGAGCTTGTAACCTAGTGACTAAGCAGCCTAAAGGCGGGGACTGAGCCGCCTTACAGCCTTAACCCTCAGGGGCAGAGTGAGACCAGTTTTGGCACATTGGGTAAGTGGATAGCCACTTCAGCAGTGATCCCAGCGACAAGCACTTTCCTGGGAAAGCTTCTGCTTAGCCAAGTTTCAATGTTTAAAGTGCCTTTTAAAAGGGTTGAAGAAAGATTTAGGATATCCACCCGGTGAGGTTTGAGAAATCAGTGAAGGCCTCCAGTTGTATTAGCATTGTGATTAACATCTCATACCCGAGAAGACCACCTGTTGCCCAGACAATATTCAACAAGACATATATACCGCTTTGTTTTTGGTTGGTTTTTTTTTTT